>APFE030383344.1:460817-477142 GCA_000404065.3 Pinus taeda | reverse complement strand
TCAATTTCTGGCGATATTGTTTGAATTAGGATCTTTTGCAACTTTTGAATTAGTGGCCATACTTCTTCGTCCTTCTTCCATTCATCCCTTGCTTCGTTTATCCAATCTGGTCGGATAATAGAAATAGCACAAAGCAATACTTCCACATCCTCATCCTTGAAGAGTCTTCCCGTTCGGTAAGGTCGCCATTTTTTAAGTGCATGTAGTATTGCCAAGATTTGCTTCTCATAAACAGCTTGCTTGAGATGTAGCAGTAAAAATACCCAATCACCTACATCAAAACATTTTTCACTACGATGTTGATCTACTTGTTGTTTCGTTTGATTTTGCACTGAAGTGGTGTTATCCTTTAAAAGTTGGAGAACTTGTTGTTGATGCTCGATGTGATCTTTCACTTCTTGAACATTTTTCTTCTTGATATGTCCTTCTACCTTTATAGTTTGAGGAGTGGTAATTCTTGCCAATGCTTTACAAGATATGGTCTGATTCATTTCTTCTATCTCTGGGGTTGGGTCCTGGCATATATCCTCTTCTTTTGATGTTTCTTGATCCTTTTCTTCCTTATCTTCATACTCTATGTAAAATAATTTCTTCTCAGCACACTTATGACCTTTAGTGCATTTTCTATCACAATTTTAACAAAGCCCCTTTTCTTTTTTTTCTTCCAATTGTTGTGGTGTAACCCTTGTAGGTTGTGGAAGGCTAGGAGAAACAACACTTCCATCTTTATGGTTGTGAGGGGTAGAATTCCTTGTTGCCATAATATTGCTTTCCACTTTGTAACAAAGCCCTTTTTCTCTTTTTTCTTCCAATTGTTGTGGTGTTTCTCTTTGTATTCTCATAATGTGTTATCATTTCCTCCGTGAAAATTGACCACGTAACAAGTTGTTTATGAGAACAAAGCCCTTTATACCATAAAAATTGATCTTGTTCTAAATATGAAGAGGCAATACATACCTTTTGTAATAGTGGTACACCATGTAGATCAAAATATTTCTCCATTTGTAGTATCAAATTTACCGGATCCTTGCCATCAAGCTTCCTCATCTTGCTTTTTCTTGATTTTAGGAGCTCGATCTTGAAACGACTGTAACTCTGTACTTTCGGATCTTTAAGTTCTAAAATTGCGATCTGCAGTAGCCTTCTGCGTCCTCTTTCCAATGCCACTAGTATGATCGAATTTAGATTCTCCAAGGCAGAGTTATGCACAATCTCCCAAGATGACCTGATTATAGACCTTTCCAGAAGAGAGAACTTGTATGAGGTGCCACATGTCACTGTTTTTACCTTAGTACCTGAAAAATATACACAGGAAACTACAGTCCGTCCTATTTCTGAAATTTCTTACAAAATTTCAATCTGATGCTCAAAACAAAAGTTATGATGATTTTCCCCAGGTCACCTGTTTGGAATGAAATTCGGGAGTCTGCAAAAAGGCCAACTTCCTCAAATCATATCTCCGCAAATATAGCATGAAAAGCTCTAAAATTTGGATTCGAGGTTCATAATGATTTCGTCTCAAATGGGTTTTTGTTTCAGCATTTGAAATGTCGCAAAAAAAAGTTATAGCGCAAATGCCACAATGACCTGTTTGGAGCAGCAAAACCCTAGAATTCAAAGCTCTGATACCAAATGTTATGAAACCATCTCACAAAAAGATAGAAAAGGTAAATCAACGCCTTAGAATTCAGCCTCTTCAAGGGAGCAACCTCCTTTACATTACATAAATGAACAATTCTTGGATGATTCAAATGACAAGACCTCCTTTCTATATATAGGAGTCTAAGGGGTCGTAATATAATCAGAGCCGACATAACAATAAAAATGTAAGGGCAGAATAATAACAATAGTGGGCTTTTATGGGGCACAATAGTAACAATATGAGGACTAGATGGGTACACCAATATAATAAGGGGGTTGTACTAATAACAATAAGGGGTTACACTAGTAGTATAGGGGCCTAACAATGCTCCTGGCCATTTTCGTAATTCTAAGTGAACAAATACTTGGTTCAAATACCCGGGTGAGATGTACTAATTTACATTGAACTTATAAACTCACTGAAATTATCATTTACAAAAAAAATAAAAAATGTTATTAATAACAATGATGATTATAATACTTTTTTTTTCTAGTTTGTATTAAACTTATAAACTTATTGAGATTATAATTTACAAAAATTAATTTTTTTTATTAATAATGATGATTATAATACCTTTTTTTTCACATGTATAATGCTTCTATGTGAACAAGTGTTTGGTTCAAATACCTGGGTGAGATGTACTAGTTTACATTGAACTTATAAACTTATTGAAATAATCATTTAAAAAAAATTAAAAAAAATGTTATTAATAATGATGATGATTATAATATTTTTTTCACATGAGGAGTAATTATTATTATTATTATTTACACTAAACTTATAAACTTACTAAAAGTAGCATTTAAAAAAAAACCTGTTATTAATAATGATGATCATATATATATATATATATATATAAATATATACACTTCTATGCGAACAAGTGCTTGGTTCAAATACCTTGTATATGTACTGTTACATTAACTTATAACTTATTGAAATTAATTTACAAAAAAAAAAAAAAAATGTATTAATATGAAATGATTATATACTTTTTCTAGTTTATTTGAAACTTATAAACTTATTGGATATTATGATTGTAAAAAAAAAAATATTATTAGTAATGATGGGATTATATATATCTATATTATATAGATATATTTTTTTTTCATGTACAATGTTGTATATTTCACATGAGGAATGTACATATACTATCAACACTGTCAACATCCATCATGTCACTTGTAGGAATTGAATCAGGGTGGGGAGAATTCTTTCCTTCCTCCTAACCACCCGAGATAACCCCAATTGACAAATGATGATTATAATACATTAAAATGACATTTCCAATATCTATTCTATTTTTATAGGTTAACAAGTTATGGGGTGGGGTGTTTGGTGTTTTAGAACTTTTCCAAAATCATGCTTCATTAAAAAGTTCATGGGAATTTGTTATATATATAGTTAGAAATAATAAAAGTTAGCTTGCGCTCTCATCTGCAAACCTAGAAACCCTAGCTGCCCGCCTTCTACGTTCTTTTCATTACCTACCTAGAGGGGGCTCCTCCCCCTCTAACTGAATGATGCGACGACCTTTCAAGCCCTAATTGCATCTCTTCTCAAGAAGCAACATTAAGGGAAACCCTTCTAAATTTGTGAAAAGGGTGGAGGGAATTCTGTGAGTGGTGATGCCTTCTGCCTTCTGCCTCTCCATGATGGCTTTCTCAGGCAGAGCCTTAGTTGGAAAATTTATAGGGATGTGGCCATCACAAAAATCCACACACTCCTGGGTTGAGAAAAATTAGAAATCTAAGATGAAAGGAAACCTAGGAATCTACACAGTTGGAAATGGTTTCTTTGACTTCCTTTTCGAGCTCAAGGAAGAGAAAGAGGTTATTTTCAGAAATGGACCATATTTCTTTGGGAATAGGGGGATGCATTTGAATAATTGGTCATTAGATTTTGATCTGGCAGAAGACATCCAAAATGTTGTTCTAGTGTGGGTAAAGCTCCCTCGACTCCATCTTTCCCGTTGGAGCGATAACTACTTCAGAGCCATTGGTAATAGAGTAGGTAAATAGATAAATAGAGCCAAGCCCAAGGGAGGTTAGTTTGCATGTGCAAAAATTTGTGTTGAGGTCGATTTGGAGAAAGAGGTTACTTGCAAATATTTTTCTTACAATGGAAGGTTAGAATCATTTTCAAACTTTGGATTATGAACAACTTCCCTTCAAGTACCCTAACATGCCATGAAAATGGGCATTTCACCTGAGACTGCAAAAATGCCTAATCAAATAGAAGAGACCCTCCAACGGACTCCCAAGAGGAGCAATGGAAGAACAAAAAAAATGGTGCAAATAAGAGGAATATGACTGCCAACAAAAATGTTTAGTAGAGTAATAACATTCCCTCCTTTGCGAACCCTTTTAGGTTTTTGCAGTTGTCGGAGGAAACTCAAACGGATGAGCCTGCTCACAATTCTCACCCTACACATTCACATGGATGTGGTATATATATATATATGCTTCTATGTGAACAAGTGCTTGGTTCAAATATCTTGGTGATATGTACTGGTTTACATTGAACTTATAAACTTATTGAAATTACCATTTACAAAAAATAAAAAAATGTTATTAATAATGATGATAATTATAATACTTTTTTTCTAGTTTATATGGAACTTATAAACTTATTGATATTATCATTTACAAAAATTAAAAATATATATTATTAGTAATGATGATGATTATAATATATATATTTTTTCTTTTTTTCTCATGTACAATGTTGTATATTTCGCATGAGGAATATACATATACTATCAACACTGTCAACATCCATCATGTCACTTGTAGGAATTGAACCAGGGTGGGGAGAATTCTTTCCTTCCTCCTAACCACCTGAGATAATCCCAATTGACAAATGATGATTATAATACATTAAAATGAAATTTCCAATCTCTATTCTATTTTTATAGGTTAACGAGTTATGGGGTGAGGTGTTTGGTGTTTTATAAATTTTCCAAAATCATGCTTCATTAAAAAGTTCACGCGAATTTGTTATATATATATATATATATTATATATATATATAATATTATATATATATAATATATATATATATATATATATTATATATATATATATATATATATATATATATATTATATATATATATATATAGTTAGAAATAATAAAAGCTAGCTTGCGCTTTGATCTGCAACCCTAGAAACCCTAGCTGCTTGCCTTCCTCGTTCTTGCCATTTCCTACTGGGAGGGGGCTCCTCCCCCTTTGCTGGATGATGTGTTGTGACCTTTTAGGCCCTAATTGCATCTCTTCTCAAGAAACAACACTAAGGGCAACCCTTCTAAATTTGTGAAAAGGGTGGAGGGAATTCCATGAGTGGTGATGCCCTCTGCCTTCTGTTGCTCCATGCTGGATTTATCAGACAAAGCCTTCGTTGGAAACTTTATAGGGATGTGGCCATCACCAAAATCCATGGAGTCTTGGGCTGAAAAAAATGGAAATCTAAGATGAAAGGAAACCTAGGAATCTACACAGTTGGAAATTGTTTCTTTGTTTTCCTTTTTGAGCTCAACGAAGACAAAGAGGTTATTTTCAGAAAAGACCCATATTTCTTTGGGACTAGGGGAATGTATTTGAATAATTGGTCATTAGAATTTGATCTAGCGGAAGACATCACAAATGCTGTTTTAGTGTGGGTAAATCTCCCTTGATTCCCTCTTTCCTGTTGGAGCGATAACTACTTTAGAGCCATTGGTAATGGAGTAGGTAAATACATAAATAGAGCTAAGCCCAAGGGAGGTTAGTTTGCATGTGAAAAAAATTGTGTTGAGGTGGATTTGGAAAAAGGGGTTACTTGGAGAAATTTTTCTTACATTGGGAGGTTATATGCACTGTCAAATTTTGGATTATGAACAACTTACCTTCAAGTGCCCTAGCATGCCATAAAAATGGGCATTTCTCCCTAGATTGTAAGAACACCTAATCAAATAGAAGAGACCCTCCAATAGAATCCCATGTGGAGAAATGGGAGACCCAAAAAAAAGGTGGAAATAAGAGGAATACGACTACCAACAAAAATGTTCAGTGGATTAATAACATTCCCTCCTTTGCAAACCCTTTTAGGGTTTTGCAGTTGTCGGAGGAAACTCAAATGGATGAGCCTGCTCACAATTCTCACCCTACACATCCATGGGGATGTGGTATATATATATATATATATATACACACCACATATACAATGCTTCTATGCGAACAAGTGATTGGTTCAAATACCTTGGTGATATGTACTAGTTTACATTGAACTTATAAACTTATTGAAATTACCATTTACAAAATTTAAAAAAATGTTATTAAATAATATTTGATTATAATACTTTTTTTCTAGTGTATATTGAATTTATAAACTTATTGATATTATTATTTACAAAAAAATTAAAAAAATTATTATAGTAATGATGATGATGATTATATATATATATATATTATATTATATATATATAAATAATATATATATATAATATATATATTATATATATATATTTTTTCTCATGTACAATGTTGTATATTTCACATGAGGAATATATGTATACTGTCAACACTGTCAACATCCATCATGTCACTTGTAGGAATTCAACCAGGGCGGGGAGAATTATTTCCTTCCTCCTAACCACCCGAGATAACCCCAATTGACAAATGATGATTATAATACATTAAAATGACATTTCCAATCTCTATTCTATTTTATAGGTTAACAAGTTATGGGGTGGGGTGTATGGTGTTCTAGAACTTTTCCAAAATCACGCTTCATTAAAAAGTTCATGAGAATTTGTTATATATATAATTAGAAATAATAAAAGCTAGCTAGCGCTCTAATTTGTAACTTTAGAAACCCTAGTTGCTTGCCTTCTGATTTCTTTCCATTGCCTTCTCGGAAGGTCCTCCTCCCCCTCTGCCGGATGATTTGACGACCTTTCAGGCCCTAATTGCATCTCTTCCCAAGAAGCAACACTAACGGAAACCCTTCTAAATTTGTGAAAAGGGTGGAGGGGATTCCGTGATATGTACTGGTTTAAAAATAAAATTACCATTTGCAAAAAATAAAAAAATGTTATTAATAATGATGATAATTATAATACTTTTTTCTAGTTTATATTGAACTTATAAACTTATTGATATTATCATTTACAAAAATTAAAAAAATATATTATTAGTAATGATGATGATTATAATATTAATTTTTTCTTTTTTCCTCATGTATAATGTTGTATATTTCGCATGAGGAATATACATATACTATCAACACTGTCAACATCCATCATGTCACTTGTAGGAATTGAACCAGGGTGGGGAGAATTCTTTCCTTCCTCCTAACCACCTGAGATAATCCCAATTGACAAATGATGATTATAATACATTAAAATGAAATTTCCAATCTCTATTCTATTTTTATAGGTTAACGAGTTATGGGGTGAGGTGTTTGGTGTTTTATAAATTTTCCAAAATCATGCTTCATTAAAAAGTTCACGCGATTTGTTATATATATATATATATATATATATATATATAAATAATATAATATATAAAATATATGATATATTATATAGTTAGAAATAATAAAAGTTAGCTTGCGCTCTCATCTGCAACCCTAGAAACCCTAGTTGCCTGCCTTCCTCGTTCTTGCCATTTCCTGCCGGGAGGGGGTTCCTCCCCCTTTGCTGGATGATGTGTTGTGACCTTTCAGGCCCTAATTGCATCTCTTCTCAAGAAACAACACTAAGGGCAACCCTTCTAAATTTGTGAAAAGGGTGGAGGGAATTCCATGAGTGGTGATGCCCTCTGCCTTCTGTTGCTCCATGCTAGATTTATCAGACAAAGCCTTCGTTGGAAAATTTACAGGGATGTGGCCATCACCAAAATCCATGGAGTCCTAGGCTGAGAAAAATTGGAAATCTAAGATGAAATGAAACCTAGGAATCTACACAGTTGGAAATGGTTTCTTTGCCTTCCTTTTTGAGCTCAAGGAAGAAAAAGAGGTTATTTTAAAAAATGGACCATATTTATTTGGGAATAAGGGGATGTATTTGAATAATTGGTCATTAGAATTTGATTTGGCAGAAGACATCCCAAATGTTGTTCTGGTGTGGGTAAATATTCCTCTAATCCCTCTTTCCAGTTGGAGCTATAAATAATTAAGAGCCATTGGTAATGGAGTAGGTAAATACATAAATAGAGCCAAGCCCAAGGGAGGTTATGTTGCATGTGCAAAAAATTGTGTTGAGGTGGATTTGGAGAAAGGGGTTACCTGCAGAAATGTTTCTTGCAATGGGATGTTAGAAGCACTGTCAAACTTTATATTATGAACAACTTCCCTTCAAGTGCCCTAGCATGCCATAAAAATGGGCATTTTGCCCGAGACTACAAGGACGCCTAATCAAATAGGAAAGAGCCTCTAATAGACTCCCAAGCAGACGAGTGGTAGACCCAAAAAAAAGGTGGAAATAAGAGGAATATGACTGCTAACAAAAATGTTCAGTAGAGTAATAACATTCCCTCCTCTGCGAACCCTTTTAGGGTTTTGTTGTTGTCGGAGGAAACTCAAATAGATGATCTTGATCATAATTCTCACGCTACACATCCATCAGGAGATAAGGAAGTTTATCCACTGGAGTAAGGGGAAATCCCTCTTAGAGGAGAAAGTGTTTCTTAGGTAGGTCCGAGGAAAATAATAACTAGAAACATGACTTTGACAATTGGTAGACCTGATGAAGCAAGTAGCCAGGAGACCAAGAGCACTGCCAAAAAAAGGGGGAGGCATTCCAAAAAGGATATTAGGGAAATTGAAGCAGAGTACAACAAAAAATTGGGGAACCAACCATAAATCTCATATTTACTAAAGTCTTCGTGAAACAAGGGAACATCAGGGACAATGGAAGGAGGTTCTAAATCTCATTCATTTCCTAAGAAATGATGAAGCTTCTTTCATGGAATATAAGGGGTTTGGGAGGACCCTCAAAATCCTTCTTGGTTAAGGATATAATCAAAGTGGAGAATCCCTCTATTATTTTTTTCTAGGAGACCAAGTTAGAAGAAGAAGAATTAATGAACACATTTTTTTTTTTTGGAAAGAAGGGGACGGAGTTGGGAAAATAGCTTGAGGAGCATATGGAGGTCTAGGTATTTTTTGGAAAAAAATTCAATTATATTTAATTAAATGTGTTAAAATGTGAATTTAATTTCTCTTATTTTGGAAAGAAACGATTACAAGGAAAGGGTCAAGGTAGTGAATATATACGCTCCGTCCCTATATGGGGAAAAGCTAAAATTCTGGGACAAGATTATTTCACTAAAGAATTACAAATGGAATTAGAGCTGCATCGCTGGAGGTGGCTTCAACACTACTATATTCGAATTAGAGAAACATGGTGGAAATGTTGTGCGCGAACCATTCAGAGAAAGGATGGAAGATCTCTTAGTAGAATGGGATATGATTGATGTCAAACCAGGAAAAGGGAAGTTTACTTGGTCAAACAGGAGAAGTGGTTCTAGTCATATAATGAATCATCTTGACTAACTTTTAATTCACATATCATGGATTCTTAAAGGTTTGAATTCCTTCTTCTGCATTCTGGCTCTGAGTGAGTCAGACCATCAACCAATCTCGTTAGTAATGGAGGCAATGGATGACTTGGGCCCTATCCCTTTTTGGTTTAACCCTATATGGTTGAAAGAGATGAGGATCGCCTCTTCCCTGCATTGCTAGAGGTCTACCTGACTGCTTCTGAGATTTATTCTCTCCTATGTCCTACAATACGATTGTGTTTCATTAGTGTTGTTGTTCCTGGGTCCTGATGAGTTTTTCTTTATCTACTTTATATCTCTGAAGCTCAACCTTCATACTTCACATGGTTTGTAGCATTTTAGAAGGTAAAACCTACTGGATAGTGACTTGAACATCATAACTCATGCTTGGAATATTCAAATTTGAGGTTTCCCAACATTTTTTAGGAGTCGAAGATAAAGTCTGCTAGGCAAGTGCTTAGAACTTGGGCAAAGGAATTTTATGTTCCGTAAAGAAAAAGGAGAAACAATCTACTTAAAGAATTGGAACAACAATATCCACCATGGAAAATAATGTAGTGGAGAGCTAGAATTTAGAGAGAGAGAGAGAAGAGTTTAAATAAGAATATCTTCCAGGAATATCAGAAGGAGGAAGAGTTTTGGAGGCTTAAATCCAGAAGCATATGGCTAAAGAAAGGGGACCAAAACATGCCATTTTTTCACAAGGTGACTAGAGAAAGGGAAATAATGAATAGGGTGAGGGAGAAAACTCCATAGGGTAAGGAAAAAATCTCATCATTTTCAAAAATAAAAGTTGAAGCCTTCGAGAATTTCCAGTCCTTGTATTCCTTAGATAGATAATTTGACCTTTGCAAGGCTGAGGAATTTTTGTCCTCATTTATTTTGGAGATTTAAATGAGGAGAATCATCATCTGATGGGATGAAATTGCGGAATAAGAAGTGAATGAAGCAATCTAGTATATGAATCTCAAAAAATCACTAGGCCCTAATGGTTTTCCTATCAGCTAAATCTACTGAGCCCTTTGGCTGATGACTAAAAAATCTGATTAGAATGCTTAAATGGTCGAAGTTCAAGGGAAAGGTTGGAGGGGGAATTAATTCAACTTTCTTTGTTGTAATTTTTAATTAGTCTAATGTTGTAAATTCCACAAGTTTTCGTCCCATCTCATAATGCAATGCCTCATATAAGATTTTACCAAAAATAATTGCAGGAAAGTTAAGAAAATGTTGCCGAGGTTGATCTCTGAAAATCAAGGTGGTTTCCTTCAGTACAAGCATATCTTGGATAATATTATTTTGGTGCAAGAGGCATTTCATTTGAGCAAAGGGAGGGGTGACCTGAGTTTTGTAATAAAGTTGGATATGGTAAATGCTGTCAACCGTGTAAGACATTATTTCCTATTTCTTATTTTGGAGAAATTAGGTTTTTACATGGAATTTATTATTTGGATAAAATCTTGTAATGGATCCCCTTGGATCGCCCCCGTGATCAATGGTATACCAACTCATTTCTTTAGAGATTCTATAAGTCTAGGACAAGGTTCCGCACTCTCTCCTCTTTTGTATATCTTAATGGTAGAGAGCTTAAGAAAAAATCCATAAAAAACTAGAGAAAGTGGATTATTTCCCGGTCTTAACATTGCTAGAAATGTCAAAGATATCAACCACTCCCAATTCCCCGATGACACAATTCTTCTGTGTGGTGATTGAAAAATCATAACAAAGAGATTCAAACAAATTCTTGATGTTTACTTAAAGCTTTTGGGAGGATTGGTAAACAAAAGGAAAACTCATCTTTATGGATGGAACTGTTCTAATGTAAGGAAGTAGGAAATCACATTAGCTTTGGATTTCCCAGTTCAATTTGGGTGTAAATATGTCAAATATTTGGGAGTCCCAATCTCCTTAGGCCTGCCCTTGAAGGAAGATTGGGAGGAGATAATTCAAAAATTCAAGAAGAAAATAGGAAGCACGGGTGCTTTACTATTGAATATAGTTGATAAAACAATATTAATTAAGTGATTTCTGTCAGCTTTGCCAATTTATTTGTGCTCTAGGATTCTTGCCCGAAAAAGTATTATCAATCAAATAAGTATGATGATCAGAAAATTCTTATGAAAGGGGGTAAAAATAATGACAAGAAAATCATTTGGACAATTGGAATATAGTTTTCCTTCCTAGAGATCGTGGGGAGTTGGAAATCAAAGATCCAACATTTATGAACTTGTCTATGGGGGCTAAAATCGTTTGGAAATTGATATCTGAATCCAAGTAATGATGGAAAGAGGCCTTCTTGAAGAAATATTTCATAAGTCTCACTTCCTAAGAGATGAAAAATCCCAATGGTTAGGAAGCGACTCCAAGATTTGGAAGCTCTATAAGGCAACAACCCCCTTAATTCTTGAAAAATAGGTCTAGCAGGCAGGGAATATAACAAGAATTAACTTATGAAAAGATAAATTCCTTCCGAGCAACCTGATATATAACCAGTCCGAGCTCAATGATCTCATAGCATGGATGAATGAAAATGGAATTGTGAGATTGTTGGTACCATTCTAAGACCCTTTTTCCCATTCCAAAACATGACCATTTCCCACCTTTTTCTCATCATCCATTCCTCAAATGCCTTAGAATTTAATTAATTTAATAGTTTATAGTTGTTGGCATGCATATTAATTGATTTAGAGGTTTTGTGTTGACAAATTAGGATTTTAGGCCTAAATCACTACAGGAAGTCTTAACAACCTGTAAATGGTTTATTATGTGACATGTGGCATGGCAGCTAGGTAGGAGCGGAAGGCATGGACGAAAAGAGGAATGTCCAAACATGGAAAAGCACCTATTTCGCCTTAGAAACATTCCTCCTATCTGCAATGTCAACGCTCAGTCAACCCTAGCATGTCGGCATAAAAGGCAGCAACAGCATTCAGTTTTTGTCCATTCGCTTTTTAAGTTGTTCCCTATTTTGGTTTTTGATTTTATGCATAAGACAATTAGGAATATATCCGTGTTTTGATTTACCAAACGCAGCAACAGCTGCTATGGATAAGCATCCATTTTTCAAGGGATGCAATTATGTAATTAAAAGACAAGGCCGAGACCTGGGATCGGTTAGACACAGACTCATACCATCGTTTGATATTACAGTTACGTTTTGAGCAGAACCTCTGGTTTTAATCTAATACATTGCATACTTGTTTAATATCGTGATCGTGGTGTAATCATCGGTGTGCCAAAGACGCGGATGGGCCCTGCGTATGTGGTAGACCGATCATACATTTCATTTGTGTTTACATTTTGCTTACGCTTATACTCTGTTTATATTTGCATTACATTCATAGTGTAGTTTTGATTTAATTTACAGTCAATTCAATTGAATGAAACGCATGCGAATTATATATATGTGTTTGAAGATTTGATTGCAGTGGTGAATGCGTTAACTCAATGCCTGTACATGTGTTGAATAACCCTCTCTTGGATTACGAATTGCATCCTGTAAAGGATTTAATCTCAGAGTTGTGTAGAAAACACTGATATGGATAATGGTTATGAATTTGCTTTTACATGCATTCTTTAAGTATTCTTGCTTAATGATATTGAACAAGGGTTGCATGTTGATGTCTCTGTAAGGGGACCGAGCCTTTCAAGATAATCATATACAGCATGATAGGCATTGCATTTTAGTTGTTAATAGCACATGATTTATTGCTTAGTTAGTTTAACAATAGATTTAATCTCAGCACTGTAACTTAGGAATCATAGACTTAAAGTAGATCCTTTATGCTTATATATTTTAGGCACACGCCTCTAAGTAAACGCACCCTGGGTTGACAATTAATTTAGACCAATCTAGCCCTCCTAGATAGGACACTACATTTTGGCGCCGTTGCCGGGGAGGCGTACTTAAAGGATTGAAGTTTAATAATAATAAAAAAAAAATCAACAAAAATTTAGTTAAAGTCATGTTCATTTATGCCTAGGTTTAGAGACAATCAGGGTAGATTCAGAAGAACCCCCCACCCTTCACAAACTAACCCATCACCGTCAAGAGCAGACTTTGTAAAGAATTCAACACCAGCTGAGGAAAATTTCATTCAAGCCTTAGAGGATAAACAAAAATCAGGACAGAGACTTACACTCATTGAAAGGCAAACCTTATATATACATAAATCTCAGAAGAGAGACTTTCCTAGGTCTACCACACAAGGAGAAAGTAGTGCAGTAATTCAATACACTCCAGAGATTGAACACTCCTATCTTAATCCCTTCTTTAAAGGAAGTGACTCTGATAAATCCATTAAGATGGCTGATGAGGGAGATGGGTCAGCACAAAACCAAAGACGCAGAGATGAGGAAGAGTTCACTTTTCTTTTTCCCATACAAGAACCCCAGGAAGATGATGAGATCAAAATGAAAAATATACCACCATCAGTGCTCCCTAATTTCTATGGTATGGCTTCGGAAGACCCAGACTCATTCTCATTCGAATTTGACATTGTATGCTAGACATATGGTTATACTGATGATGCCCATAGGCTCAGACTTTTTCGAGCCACATTAAAAGCATCAGCCTTGAGATGGTTCATGGGGCTTGGTGAACATACTATCACAGACTGGGATGGTATGAGAAAAGTATTTCTAAGGAAATATCAACCTTATTGCAGATCTAAAGATTCTAAAGATGATATCTTTAGAATGACCCAACAAGAGGATGAAACCCTAGAGGAATACTTGGAACGGTTTATCTATAACTTGCAAAAATCTAAACACCGAACTATGCCTCTTGAACTGACTCGCTCAATATTCTTGAAAGGTATCAGAGATGAGTACATGGATGACCTCAATTTAATGGGCAAAGGTGACATCTCTGTTTTACCCTTTGAAGAAATCGCTGATCTATGCGAAAAGTATTCAAGGAGTAAAGCTAAGATGGGAAAGAGAACCTTGTCATCCAAGGCCATTAAGTCCAATTCAACAAGTGTCACAAGGGCTGAGATAGGCAACCTGTTAGAAGAATTCAAGACAGATTTATTAAGCACAATAGGGAATCAAATTGATACTTTAAAAGCCAAAAAGAAACAAGAAACTGAGGGACCAGGTAATGTCCATTTTCATGCCCCAAGTTGCCGAAAGAACACGCATTAAAAGAACTGTCACTAGATAGCATCCAAGTTTGTGCTTTCTGTATTGAACATCATGAATATTTTTTAATTGTCCTAAGGTAAGGTTTTGCAAACTATAAACATGGCAGCTAATGCAGAGATGGAAAAACACATAGTATTACATGGGCGCAAAAAGACCATGGCAGCCAAGGCCAAACCCTCAAGGTATGTTCCCAAATCAAAACTTGCAGTTTCCTATGAATGATCAGATGTATGTGCAAAATTCATGGAATGTACCAATGCCATGGCAGCCCCCAAACAACCCACAGCAACAATGGAGACCATCTCAACAGTATTCTCAACCTTATCCTACATATCCTCAGTCATATTCCTCGTACCAACAACCATACCAACAGTACTCACATCCTCAACCATATCAGCAGTACCCTCAGCAAGTTGGTTATCCACACCAGCCTACTCAACAGGCACTGCCTGCTCCTCCACCAATAAATACACCACAACTCCAATTTCCAGCTAACCCACAGCCTTCCAAACCCACGCAAATTCCTGCTCAAACTGTCCCAAATCCGAATAATAGAGCAGAGAGGCCAGCCTATAATATAGAAGAAGGAACTTCATATTCCATATTACCTTTACAGAACATAAACTTGAGGTCTGGCAAAGTACTACAGAGAGAGTCTCCAGTAATAGAAAGACGAGAAGAAAATGTAGAAAATGAAAAAGAAATAATAAATGAGAAACAATCAAACAATGACATCAGTGATAAGCAAATGCAACAATTGAAACCACCTTTTCCAGACCGATTGGTCCACATCAAACCTCCATTGTCTATACCACAATTTGATGTCTTAGATGAGCTTAAAAATGTCTACATAAAGATCCCATTACTGCAAGCTATAAAAGACATCCCTATCTACACTAAAGCCATCAAAGACATGTGTCTCAAAAAGCCTGCTATAAGAAAGATCGATCCTCAAACCATTCATGTCATAGGACATTTAGCAGGACTTATGACCAATACTGTTTCCATAGAAAAGTATGTTGATCCTGGCATTCCTAAAGTAACCACCATCATTAAAAACATACAAATTCCAAACACTCTGATCGATCTTGGAGCTGCAATTAATGTAATGACCTTAGAAACCATGAGAACGCTTCAGCTTACCAATCTGCAACATACAACAATCGTTCTTGAATTAGCTGATAGGTCCAAAGTGATTCCTGAAGGGATTTTAGAGGACATAATTGTCTCACTGGACTCTTGGGAGTATCCGGTGGACTTTTTAGTCCTTCAACCCAAATCTAATTTAGGCGGACACCCTATCATTCTTGGTAGGCCATGGTTAGCAACTGCTGATGCATTTATAGGTTGTCGATCTGGAAACATGATTATCTCGAGAGGGACAGAGCGGAAACAACTTACCCTCTACCCATCAGCACAATCACCACCAGTTACACATAATTTGTGGCTTGATGACAAATTTAATGACAGAGATGAAGTACAACCCCTTTTCAGCATTGACCAAATCTATAATTTCCAAGAACATGACAATAATGATTTGGTAGAATTATTTCTTGCTCAACCGGATATCTCTGAAGATTTGAGACATGCCCAATATCATGCCGCAGACATACTTTTAGCTCAAAATTTTCAGGAGACATGCACCATCCACTCTTTACAAACCAATTTTCATGATATTTTTCCAGTTCAATCCATTACAAATATTCAAAGTAAGGTTATAGAAATCAGTCCAGGGAAAACTTTGAACATAGGCAATAATTTGGACTCATCTCAACAAGACAGATTAATCCAACTTTTGAGAAAATATCAGACAGCCTTTGCTTGGGATTATACCGACATGCATGGCATTCATCCGGACACATGCACTCATCATATTTACACAGACCATACTATTAAACCAGTGAGGCAGCCACAAAGAAGGATGAACCCCGTACTTCAAGATATTGTCCGAGAAGAGTTACAAAAACTATTGAGAGTTAATTTTATATATCCT
>APFE030383344.1:427326-443013 GCA_000404065.3 Pinus taeda | reverse complement strand
AAACGCCATGGATGGAAAGGATCTGCCATATTTGTGAGAATAGGAGCATCGAGGATGAAAAACACTTCCTCTTAGAGTGCCCTGCATACAACCACATTAGATCTCAATTTCACAACCTTTGTTACAATACTGACCTTCGTAGCCTTTTACAATGCCAAAATTATAGTGAACTCGGGAGGCTTGTCTCCAAGCTTTTTGAGCATAGGAATAAAATCTTAAATCAAAATAAATAATTTGTCTTTTTAGGTCCGATAGATCATTATTTTTGTCTCAACGGACGTTAACCATCATCATCATAAAAAACATCTCAAATATTTGCTTCGAGAAGAGACAAAATGGTTGTAAGAGATTCCTCCTAGAGTGGATACAAGGGGCCTTCCTTGAACTTAACATCCAACCTTTCTCTACTTTCATGTTGTGCATGTGTTATAAGAGAAATATTATCAAGCTTGGGAGTGAAATGAGAGAAGGAATACAACCTAGAATAATAATCCACCTCAACAACTACAAATCTAGAAACATTTATCATTTTGGAAAATTATCATTGAATCCATAGTGAACTCAACTCACTTGACTGTACCTGAGTCTATAATCTGTTAGATAAAGAGGATATTAATGGAGAGCTTAGAAACATGTGATACTTTATAAAATATTCTGTAATTAAGGTCCACTCTCCCTTCTGTGCACACTCTCATAGAGTTTTGTCTCCCATCAATATAGGAGGTCTACTACAAGGTACTAAGGAAGAAAATAATTCTTTGATGTAGTCATATGATTAAAGTCACTTGAGTTTATGATCCATCTATCAGCTAATGAATCCGTAATAGTAAAAAGATGGCCCTTAACTTGATCCTCTCGTGGCTTGTCTTCAACTTCTTCTTAAGATTGTGTGGTAGGGAATCTATAAGGTTGTGTTGTTGAAGTACGTTTTCCATTAGATCAATGGTTTTCACCAAAGAAGAAATATCTAGATGAAATAATATGTTACAATATATGTACTATGTTCTCTTTTTTTTTAGAATTTCTTTCCTTGGGGCTTGAAATCTACTTAGTGAATTCAATGTTTTCTCCATCTATGTGATCAAGATCACTTGAATTTTGCTTGTTCCCATCCCACAATGTAAGCACATGAACCTTGGCATTTTCAAGAGCTCCCATGTGAATGCTATTATTTTTCTCATGAATGAGTGAATATATAAAGTCATATGTTAAGGGCATATTCCAAGTTTTTCTCAAAGAAAGCCTTGTAGTGTAGAAAGAAGATACAAACACAAATAGTCTAGATCTTGAGCGATAAGATCCAAAAGGCTTGAATGCCAAGAGAGGAGGAGAGAAACAATATAAATCAACCATGAAACTAATCATAAGAACATTGATGAAAATGCACAGGGGGGGGGTGGGAAGAGATAGAGAGAGAGAGAGAGAGATTAACAAGAACAATTATATGTAATGAGGCCAATTTTGAGACCTCTTCTTATTGACCTTCATTCTCTTCCTATTGCCTTCTTATAAGGTGTCATGTTCAAGAAATCAACTTTGATTAGGTTTGAGCATGTCAATTACATACCTAACAAGTTCCCTTTTACCTGAAAAATGACTTTATGAATTACACATCTAAGCTAAGATTGCAAGAACTCTTAATATCCAAATCAATCTTCCTCCTTAGAAAATGGGGGTTCCTATCATTTCATTCATGCTAAAAAAAGAGGGACCCCATTATGTTCAATGTACCATCATGATTACAATGTGCTACAAGTAAATGCTGAGAAGGGTTTTGCATAGTTAAACCATAATCGTGAGTTTTTGGATGACCCATAACTAATTTGGAAATGGTAAGCTTGGAAAAGGGTTTTGTATGGTTTACCTATAACCATGGGTTTATGGATGAACCATATATGAGTTCCTATTTTTCTAGCATTGGACCGCTAGTTATAATTTTGTTTTAGCTAATGAAATCAGATTCTTTTGAAGATCCTTTGATTTATCAAAGATATATTTCCATTGATATAAGATAATTTCTTAATTGTAGTCCATCGAGCGAGAAACTCCTTTCTTAAACTCAAGGTACATGTGGTTGTGCTGCTTTATAAACTTGTATGACTTCAATGGATGATATTGTGTAAATGAGGAAATGAAATCAAATTCCATTAAAAAACCCATTTGAGGTCATTGAAAATCCTTTAAAATGAGTTATCATATGCCCTTTGAAATTCTCTATAGAGTTCATGGAACTTGTATAAATTTTTCCAATGATTGTTGCCTGCTTTCCATCCATTATTATGCTTTAACGACTGTCATTCAATTGTGGGGAAGCTAAGAAAAGGGTGAAATGAGGTCACCCAAGCTTCAAAATATAGCATGTGAATGCCACATGATGTTCCCATGGAGTGGTAGGATAAATAAATAAATTAACCGTACTCTCAACAACCATTGCACATACCAATGATGCCCATACTCAGATAGACAAATTAATAAACTATTCATACCCTCAACAACCATTGCACATACCAATGATGCACATACACTTTCACAATTTTAACATGTTTATGGCACAACATATTACATACCATACTTTCCATTCATTGAGATTTACCATTTTTTTCCTTATTTTCTTTTATTTTCTTTCTTGTTCTTCAAATCTAGGTTAAGCCTAGGTTGAAATTAGCCTACTTATTGAACTTGCTCGTTTTTTTTCCAATATGGGGAACACTAAAAACATACCTTTATGATCACTTATTTAGTGATAATGACCCCTTTTTTAATCTTTTTAGAATATTGAAAAGAACCAAAACATATCTTTATCATTTCCAATAAATCGCTTTTTCTCCTGGTAGTGAGACTCCCACTACTTCATGTAAATAAAATATTATTATGTCCTACAATCTCCTACTGCCTCAATCAAGATTAGACAGTCGCTTGACTGATATCTAGGCTTGGTTAGCTTCACCAAACCCTGTATGGTTTTCCACTTGCGTAATCTAATACTTCCAGCGGCTCCAAAGATTGCAATGCTTTAAACCTGGGAAGCTCCTACAATTAGTTCTTCACACCTTTCAATCCTTACAATTTGAAGCTTTGCAAGGCCACAAAGCCCTGCTGGTTCGATTACCGAACAACCAGCCACTTCCAACTTTTTCAAGTGACTCAACCATGCAACCAAAGCCGGAAAACATTTCAAATCCCTAAAATCTCGACCCTCAATTTCTTCAAGTTCCTTAATTCATCGAGCGAAGGTGACATTCTGTCCAGCAAAGGGCTTCCCATTCACAGAACTTGCAAATTTTGCTCTGAATTCCAATTGTGCTTGGCAATTCTTTCAAGTTTGTACCTGTCAAATTTATTTATTTCAGGGACCTGGCCTCGATCTAAAAGGAAATTGGATTCCTTTCCGATCGCAGTTTCTTCCGCATATCTTTAAGTGAAAAGACACCAGAGAGGCTTCTGCCACGTGCAGGGGTTGTACTGATAATTTGCAGAGGACAGTGGCTCTTAGAAGTTCTCATTCCTTTCAGAGATCCCTGAGTAGTACCTAACCTAATCCCAGGGTTAGGTTAGGTTAGGTTGGACGTTGGGACCTAACCGATTCATCTTTGTTGGAGTTGGTACGCTGCCAGCTTGCCAGGCTTTTAAGGAGGCCCCAGTGCCTCCCGTAAAGTTGCCTGATCAATATTGGCAAGGGCTTACGAGCTTGCCATAGGGCATTAAATGTTCATTTAGTTGCAAGCTCGATACCCCGATAACACACACGTGCCAGGTGACTAGATAAATAAAAAATAAGCGCGTGCATTATCAGGTATCGAACTTGCAGCTAAGCGGGCATTTAATGCCCTATGGCAAGCTCGTTAGCCCTTGCTATCAATATTTTCTTCAAATTTATTACTGTACTGTAACCCCACCAAGCAGGAGAGTAAAGGCCGAAAATCTTTATTTTCACTTCTTCAAAGCATTCCACTTAAAGATATATTAAGGGAACAAAAAGAAAAGAAAATTATTTGGTTGTGTGGAGTGGTTTTATCATATTTTTAAGTTAATTTTTTTATGAAGCCTCTAGAAATTAAGATGATTGTGAGAGTTACAAGTGACATGAGAATGAAAGCGACTATAAATCAATTGTGAAAATTACACTGCTAATTATGAAAACAACATTGCTTTATGAAAATACGTACATCTATATTCAATCATATGTGACATAATCTCATCTCATGTTCTTCATAACGATATTCTATTATTATTTTATTATTATGTAGATGGTTTTTCCATCATTATGTGACCCAGTATAAACACACTCTAATATCTCTAGCCCAACAACACACTTAAAAAACCATATTTGGATAGTTGACATCTAGAAGAAAGGAATCCTGCTTTGATATTTCATGTGAATGACAACCTAAATAAAATGGCAAGAGTTATCCACCCTATAGTGGGGCAGTGGATGTGTAGGGGTTGTATATGTCTACCGTTGGATAATTTACTTGCTTAAATTTAACAGTGAGTATATACATCTCTTGCGCATTAAGTGATGCGCAATAGGTTGGATAAGTCTTTACCTAAATAAAAGTGTGTGCAATAAATACTTATAACCGACAAAGACCTACTACCATGAAGTTTGAATTCAAATATAAAAGGGGGCTTTCACAAAGTTGATTGTCAAAGTTTTCACCGTCTAAATTTCCAATATATGGGAAAATCAATGGTCATTGCTCTTTATGGATTACCTTTGCTCATTAGTGTTTTCTCACTTTATGGTGCGTCATATATCTCTGACGCAGTGGAAATCAATGTTCATATGTTGCTTTTCCTTTCCACAACGAAATGTCTTTTAATATCACTACAACCATATATCACCTCAAGCTCTGAGCTCGTTGTGTTTTAATTTGATTGCATTCGAGCATCATATGGAGAGAACTGTGTATCTGCACAACTTCACTCTTTGATATTTTTTTTGTTGGAGAACTTAAATTAGGATAAATTGCAAATTTGATTATTTATTTATAATACATAAATATATTTAACAACATTTAAAATATTCAAATCATACAAATTACACATTTCAAAGTTATAATTTCAACAATTTCCTACGACATTTAAAACAAAATTCATTGAAAGAAATCCACAAATAATTAGAATACGTGATTCAACAACTCTTTCAAATTGGGAGGACGTTGTTGTGGCTTGACAATAATATTAAACAACCTTTTCAAATTTGGAGGACACTGCTGATGTCACAATAATATTATTCGAGGATTTCAAGTTGAAAATTGAATTTAAATTGATTTGAATATTTAGAAAACGTGTAATCGAATTTTTTGGGTTTTGATTTAAAAAAAATATTTTTCACTAAGTACGATGATTATTATCGCAATGCTAAAAAAATATATTATATAAAAAAGTTTGGTAATAATAAGTGATAAGGCTACATAATAAGGTGTTGCGTGTGATATATTATTAAAATCTATCTTGCCCAAAATGATGATTGAAGGTCACGAGCCCAAGCCATATACATCATGTCATTGAAAGTCACGAGCCTAAGCCATATACATCACGTCGCCAGTTTGAAGGACATCAACTGTACGATACGACAGTGACGTGAAAGGCACATCTGCAAGTTTTCACGTTGTTTGGTGTGCGACTGATAAGACACATGAAACCCTAATCTAATATCTTTTCTCCGTACCACTGCCTTTTCATTTCACTCTTATTTTACCATTTGAATCGACAACGATTAACAAAGTTTAAACTTTTCACAGTTTCATTTCTGAAATCCATCGCGCCATGGCGGTTTGTAACAGAGATCTCTGAGATCCAAGTAAGACACCTGGAGTGTGTATTGTAGGATAACAAGTAGGTGTTCTCCAAGCCTTTTATCTAATAGATATTTATTATCTCTTTACAGCTGGTGAAGGCTAAGATGCACCAATAAGACCGAGTGCGCCTTCAGGGATGTAGCTTCTTCATAGTACTTGAGGAGGCCTACATTCCTTAAGAGCGCTCAAGTCGCTACAATAATAGGGCGATGGTATAAATCCCTCTCCCTCTCTCTGGGCTCCCATGGTCAGACCATATTGTACGGGTCTGCCATTTTCTACAGCTCTTGCTGCTGCTCCCTATGTTGACGTCTCTGCTACATGATTGACATATAAAATACATCATCCTCATACATTACATACAAATTTTTTATTTATTAAATGAAAAATGTATTTTGAAATATGGAAACATAACTTTCAATTAAAAAAACAAAATCATCGGTGCGCCCAAAACAAAGTCATGCACTAGCTTTGGTACGCTGTCAAACACAATTGCATTGGAAATGGTGCACACATATGTATGATACACCACTGTTAGTTCACAAATTTAAATTTTCATCGCAGTGCGTCACACTTATGCACTGGTGCGCATGTATAACCTTTTCGGACTGGTACAGAACGTTCAAGCTATCGAATGCACTGAGCTATGACCATATTTTTAAATATTATTTTGATGGTGTGTTTGGTAAATATAAACACATCAGATGTAATGCACTAACTTACAATTTATAGCTTTCTCGGTGCATTTTAATTTATGAAATGCATCGCAATAATAGCGGTGCATTATGTTCAAGCATCGCATTGCGGTTCACCCTATGAATTTATAGGGTGCACCGCTATCGATTTGAGCTGAACATATCGAGTGCACCACATAGGGATTTTTTTCTTCTTCTGAAAACAATGGAAATTTTAAGCTAATTTGCAATTCTAATTCGCTAAAAAATTAAATTAGAGAGAAACATAGATATTACCTGGAAATTTGGTCATCAGGGAGGCATTGTTGACACGTAATAGAGAAAAACAAATTTTACCACAATTTGAAAAAATTGGAAAGTCAGGCAGTGAGCACAGTACAAAAGGATGGTGAGCAAGAGAACACCGACATCAGGGCGCTTGCATGAGGCAAGAGTGGCACCTATGCTTCAAATCTCTCTAACACTGTTGATGGTAAAAATGAAATTTATGGTCGGGAGTTTTTTAGTTTATTTTATTTAACCCTCGTCTAGTGCATTAAAATAACCGTACTGGTACAAAAGATATCCAAGAGCACTGGTGTCTTTTTTTTTTAAATTAAAAAATCTATAGCGTTGCTTTTGGTAAGACACCCGAGGGTGTTCTAATACAACTACCACACCATTTCTTTGTTTGACTATAACACCACTCTTTTAAAAAAAATTAAAAGCCGCCTAACGGTGCTCTTTAAAAGACACCGTTTTAGTACATTTACCGCACCAGTGCATCGTTGGAAAATATAACCACATTTTTTTTGGAATTTAAAAACTATAGTGATGCTCTTTCTTGGTATGCATCGGGTCATTTTACTACATGAAGGGAAATAGTGCTATGGGTGTATATAGCACTGGCAATTTTTTAAAGTTAGCCTTTTTCCGGTGCTATCGATTATTCAAGCACCTGTCTGTTGTGTTATTTAGCGCACTGTGCTTTTTTATTTTATAAAAATAAATTTTCCACGGTGCACCATGTTCTATCTAGCATAGGTTATTGTATGAATAATAAAGGACCGGTGCGTTTGTATATTGTAGACGCACTATCTAAAAAAAATCCGCTATAACATCCGCTCGCACACCTCCTTTACGAACAAATTTTTGGGCTACTTTTATAGGGGCTTCCGCAAAAGCCTCTTCTAGAAGGTATTTTCCTTGTAGTATTTTAAGTTTTTCAAAAATAAAGAAAAGATAATTTTACTTGAAACTCAAGGCCAATAATTTTGTAATACCACTTGCTACATGCTTTCGCTGCAAATTTTTTCTTAATATAAATAAAAAAAAGACATTAAATCTTATTTTCAACACATTTGTAACAAAACCAACTCTATAATTTATCAACCTGTAAGAATGAAAGGGAACTCATAAAATTCATTTTCAAGTAATTTAATTATAAAGAGAACATGATAAATTAGACTAATCAATAGAGCCTTATAAGTTTGATAAAACATAGTTGGTTTTAATGGATGGTAATCATCATCATCATCAAAAAAAAATAAATAGGTCACATTACTTAATTTGATTTTCCATAAACCTTTTTAATCCTACATTAACAAATTGGAAGACTATAAGAATTTGTGGCCTACTCACGACTTGATCATGACCTCTTAACCTTATCAATAATTGCCTTGTGCTAGACACAAATAAGTACAATTTATTTATTTATTCAATTGACATGTTATAAAAATAGTGTGTATGTGGGAGAGAATTTTAAATCTATGTCGGATTTATTTGTTTATTTATTCTTAATTTTTTAAAAATGTTATTAAATTTTAATTTTATGAAGGAAAAATAAATCCTCTCAAGGTTACTTATGGTATATATGAAATTTTAATTTTAAAAATTATTGTTGAACATTTAAATTCATCATATTTACATATGAATAATATTTTTTGAATAATTTATTTGATTTGTTAATATTTATATAACTTACTTTAAGGGGTTAGCTTAATTTGACTACTGTTAATGTTAAACCATCCTAGATCCATTTTTACCCTGGATCTATCAAGCATAAAAATGGATCAAATATCTCGAGGTGCAAATCTTTTTTTTTATTGCAAAACTTGAGGAAAAGTTTGCAACTTGAGAGATTTGATCCCTCTCGACACTTGATAGCTTCAGGGTTAAGATGGATCTAGGCTAGGTTTAGTCGTGCACGATCACAAAAAAATTGTTGAACATCTAATTATTCTAATCATTTTAAATATGCTAAATATGATTAAGATTAATCTGGTCATGTTGATTTAAATTTTTCTTAGTTACCTCAGTTTATTGAGATGATAGTGATCCGAAAATGGGGCTCTTAGGCTTCTTGCTTAACTTACAAGAACCTCTCCCACTTCCAAAGCTTTAAATATTCCCAAGTCTTTCATGATTAACCAATGTGGAATTAAAAATGCTTGAAAATATAGGTGTATGTTGGTATTTGTTTAAACTGATTATGTGTTTTAAAAGTTGTTGTTTGTGCTGATATGTAAATGTGCTTGAACTGATATATAAATACATATAACAATAAATAATGCAGCAGTAAAAACAAACACAGAACAACAATATTAATTTGCAGTTCACCGAAAACTCTTAGGCTACGTCTTCGTGAGCTCTAGTCAACTCAACTAGGCTCTATGGGATTATGGTATAAGTCCTTTTTTTACAAGCTCTTGGCTCAACTCCTGCTATTCTAGACAGAAACAGTGGGTTCAGACACCATTTTATCCCTTGGCTCTTGAAGCTCTGGCTCTTGGCTCTTGGCTCTTGGCTCTTAGCTCTTGGTTATGGCTCTTGGCTCTTGGTTCTGGCTTTTGGCTCTGACTCTAGCTCTTTGGCTCTTGGTTTTGGTTCTTGGCTCTGACTCTGGCTCTTTGGCTCTGGCTTCTTTCTACCCTATATCAAGTTACAACCCTTTTGGCTTTTCACTTGGCTTCCAAGTAACTCCCTTGGTTTCCTTTTTTCTTCTACGCTACCTCCTTCGACTCAGCTCCCTGCTCTGGCTTCACTTGCAGCAACAAAACCCAAAAAAAAACTCAGCAACCAACAATCTTCTTGTTCTTTTGTTCTGTGGCTTTCTAAGCCAAATTGGCGCTGCCTGTTCATTATCCCTCTTGAGCTCTCTATCTTCCCACCACAGTCCGCTCAAATCCATTCTCTGAGCGTTAGCAATCATTGCTGAACACCCTCAGGGATGAATGCCACCTATTCTGTAACGGAATGGGTCATCAGTGCTTGAAATCCCCAAATTTTGGCATTCTAGGCTTATACAGGAAAAATACACCAAACACAGGAAAATCCGCAGAAAGCACTATTCATCAGACTTCAATCGCTATGAATTCCACCCTAAACTCTTATCGGGTTTGCCAATAATCGCATCACAAGTTGTTTTCGCCCAGTTCCAAGGTTTCCCTTTGTATTTAAAAAATACATTAAAACATGGAAATTATAGAAAAATTGGCTTAGTTCGGACTTGAAATAATATTCATTTGCATTTCAGAACCCCTTTGGGTCTGGATTCATCACATTGGCGCATATATATATATATATATCTATATCTATATATATATATATATATAATATATATATATATATATATTATAATAGTATATATATATATTATATATATAATTAGTCGCTCCTCTGTGTAGCTTCGATTGCGATCCACTGATATCGGCGATCGCGATAGCTCATCGCCCGGGGTCCCGCCTTTGCCTTGTGGTATCGCCGATTGTGATCCGTTGATTTCGGCGATCACACCATCGCATCAGCCCGGGGCCTTTGACTTGGGTATACACTGCCTGCCTCCGATCTAACCCGCCGATCTGATCATCAGAGGTCGTTGATCGAGGGTGCCTTCCATCCGACTTTAAGTCTTGGCCTCATGCGATGCGATTTTCCCTTATAAGGGTCTTTTGCCCATTTTTAAAGGGTTTTTGCCTCTTTCCCAAAGAACAAAGGGGAACTTCTTTTTGTGATAACTTCTCCATTTGAAGTCTGTTTTCGCCCATTCAAGTTGCATTGGATTTAGAATGAAAGGGTCTCTGTAATGGGACTATTTCTGAGAGCAACCTGTGACTTTCATTTTCCTCTGATTACAAAGGATGTGTGCCATTTGGCACTTTTCACCTCTTATATGAAGTCTTTTAGACTTAGAGGTTTATCCAGGATCCATTTTTGGATCACGCATTCCCACTAAAAGAACTTTTGGTCTCCAAAAGACTGATATACTGAACTGAACAGTAAATGAGAGTGACTCACCCTCTTCTTTCAGCCTCCCCACACTTGCCTTGCATATTGCCTCTGAACCAAAGTTTATGACCACTTCCCTTCTTGGATGGGCTGGTCTTCTTAGGAAGAACTGTCTTCATCCTTGCCTTCCTACAAAACTTCTGCTGAACTGGTCATATAAGGTGGTTTGAAATTTTTTGCCTTGATCATTGATCCAAGGTGGCTCATACAAATGTGAAGTTCATCTGCTCCACAAAACTTTCATTTGTACCTGTTTGAAAGGCTACCAACAACAACTGTTAACAACATCAAGCATACAAACAACAAATGGATGGACTAACTCCTGCTTCAACAAAAGAAACAGATTTCACATCTTGTGAACACCTCCATGTCTTGTATCTACATACAAATGATGGACTAGATAACAAGCCCACAAAACATGCCTTTAAACAAATGACCCTTCAGTCAAGCATGTAGAAAAAGACCATTAGGACTCTTTTTTCAAGAGATGAAACAATTCATCTTTATCTCCATTTGGAGACCAAGTTAACTTCTCCCAAGTCAACATGGCATCACATGCATGTCAAATCAATCAACCTTGCAAGTTAATTACACATACATGTTCAAAAACAAGGAAATCATCAGCATCCCTGTGTTCATGCATATCAAGCTTATGCATGCATTTCATCCTTCAACTTTCGCTTAAGCACACTATACTTTCGAAGCTAAAATGAAATGTAATGTAGATGCATCAATAGACATGCAATCTTAATCGGATAAGAACTCTACCCATTTCTTACCAATCCCTTTCAAAGGTACTACCTTTGTCTGCACATCAGCATCATCATGTGAATCATTCTGAGACACATCATTCATGGAATCTTCCTTTCCATTTCTGCCACCTTCTCTTTCCACTTTCTTCAACTTTTGTGGAAGCATTGTTGGATTCAGAGTCCAACATTTTGCAGCAAGATGTCCTTGCTTATGGCAATAAGTGCACTGCATTTGCATCCTCTTGACAACATGATTTGCCTTTTCCAATGGACCTTTGGATTCTTGCTTCTTTTCCTTCTTCTGATTCCTGTATGTGGCCATTCTCTTCCAACATCTATAAACATTATGGTTATCCAAACCACAAAAGGAACAAGCAATTCTTTCCCCATACTTATGTGGAAATTTATCATGCTTTGCACAATCAAAAGGAGAATGTTTAGAACTAGATTTATACCTTTCTCTTTCACCTTTGTTGCCTTCATGCAAAGGTGAAGCAAATGAAGAAGTGGCTCCCTTTGGAACACCATCAATCTCTTCAAGGTTGTTGGAGTCTCCCCAACTCTCTGGTTCAAGTGTGTGCTTCTGAACACCTGCATCCTGCAAATGATGTTTCAAGCTATTGCATTCTTCCTTAATACAATCTTCACACTCTGTAGACTCAGAAAATAGTCAGTTTGCAACAAGCATACATCAATTAGACAATCAATCCTTGATTGCCCAAACATCTTTCGGACAAGGAATCTTTGCTCTGTCAACCAAGCATTTTGATATAACCTTCTTTGAAGGTGAGGTCAATCAATCTCATGCTCCAATACCACCTGATCCAAAAATGGGGTTCTTAGGCTTCTTGTCTAACTTACAAGAACCTCTCCCACTTCCAAAGCTTTAAATATTCCCAAGTCTTTCATGATTAACCAATGCGGAATTAAAAATGCTTGAAAATATAAGTGTATGCTGGTATTTGTTTAAACTGATTATGTGCTTTAAAATCTGTTGTTTGTGTTGATATGTAAATGTGCTTGAACTAATATATAAATACATATAACAGTGAATAATGCAGCAGTAAAAACAAACACAGAACAACAATATTAATTTGGAGTTCACCCAAAACTCTTGGGCTACGTCTTCGTGAGCTCTAGTCAACTCAACTGGGCTCTCTAGGATTATGGTATAAGTCCTTTTTTTACAAGCTCTTGGCTCAACTCCTGTTGTTCTACATAGAAACAGTGGGTTCAGACACCATTTTATCCATTGGCTCTTGAAGCTTTTGTTGTTGGCTCTGGCTCTTGGCTCTTGGTTCTAGCTCTTGGCTCTTGGTTCTGGTTCTTGGCTCTGACTTTGGCTCTTTACCTCTTGGCTCTGGATCTTGGCTCTGACTCTAGCTCTTTGGTTCTGGCTTTGGCTCTCTAGCTCTTCGCTCTGGATTCTTTCTGTCCTTTATCAAGTTACAGCCCTCTTGGCATTTCACTTGGCTTCCAAGTGACTCCCTTGGCTGCCTTTTTGCTTTTGCGCTGCCTCCTTCACCTCAGCTTCCTGCTTTGGCTTCACTTGCAACAAAAATACCCAACAACAACCTCAGCAACCAACAATCTTCTCGTTCTGTTGTTATGTGGATTTTTAAGCCAAATCGGCGCTGCCTGTTCATTATCCCTCTCGGGCTCTCTGTCTTCCCGTCACAATCCGCTCAAATCCATTCTCTGAGCATTAGCAATCATTACTAAACACCCTCAGGGATGAATGCCACCTATTTTGTAACAGAATGGGTCATCGGCGCTTGAAATCCCCAAATTTTGGCATTCTCGTCTTATACAGGAAAAATACACCAAACAAGGGAATATCCGCAGAAAGCATTATTCATCCGACTTCAAACGCTATGAATTCCACCCTAAACTCTTATCAGGTCCGCCCATAATCGCTATCGCAAGTCGTTTTGGCCCAGTTCCAAGGTTTCCCTTTGTATTTCAAAAATACATTAAAACATGTAAATTATTGCAAAATTGGCTTAGTGCGGACTTGAAATAATATTCATTTTCATTTTGGAACCCCTTCGGGTCTGGATTCATCGCATTGGCGCATATATATGTCTATAGCCGCTCTTTTGTGTAGCTCCGATTATGATCCGCCGATATCAGCGATCACGATAGCGCATTGCCCGGGGTCCTGCCTTTGCCTTGTGGTATCGCCGATTGCGATCCGCCGATTTCTGCGATTGCACCATTGCATCGGCCCAGGACCTTTGCCTTGGGTATACACTACCTGCCTCCGATCTGACCCGTCGATTCGATCATCGGAGGTCGCTGATCGGGGGTGCCTTCCACCTGACTTTAAGTCTTGGCCTCATGTGATGCGATTTTCCCTTATAAGGGTCTTTTGCCCATTTTTAAAGGGTTTTTTCCTTTTTCCCAAAGAGCAAAGGGGAACTTCTTTTTGTGATAACTTCTCCATCTGAAGTCTGTTTTTGCCCATTCAAGTTGCATTGGATTCAAAATGAAGGGGTCTCTGTAGTGAGACTATTTCTGAGAGCAGCCTGCGACTTTCATTTTCCTCTGATTTACAAAGGATGTGTGCCATTTGGCACCTTTCACCTCTTATATGAAGTCTTTTAGACTTAGAGGTTTATCTAGGATCCATTTTTGGATCAGATAGACACTGTTAATAACTTGAATGATGAAAAATGATTAAATAAAAAATTTGAATGCAAAGTGACAACGTAATCATGTTGAATCATATAAAATGTGAATAATAGGAATGTAGACAATTACAAATAGTCTTTACTACGATCAATCTCAAACTATTTCTTCTAGTGTCCATATTGTCACACCTATTGGTTTTGCCATTTTTTCATATCGATCACATGAAAAGGGAGATTGAAATCATAGACCATTCAAATATTTAACTCGAGCTATTGTAGTAAACGTCATACCTTGTCTCTTTTTCTCTCCAATATTAATAATAGATGTCTCCAAAGTCAATCATTGTGAATTATGGAGTGTTAAAACCCCAAGGAATTTTCAATGGTAGTTGTTTTTTATTACCTCGTTTGAATCCAAAGTGACTAAAAATGTTGAATGATGGAAAATGGGAATAAAGAATGTAGGCAATTACAAATATTTTTACCATTTCAAGAAGCAAACATTTTAGGAAAGTGAACATTAAATGATTTAAGATGAAAATTCAAGTATTTTATTTATGTAATTAATGTAACATAAAAATCAAGGCACATCGTCAATAATTTTTTATGCTTAAATTGAAATCAATGCACAATATTTATATAATTACTTTGAAATTAATTTACATCATACATCTAGTTACATCAAATAAAAAATAAACATCTACAATGAATTCAGTGCATCTATTGCAAGCAATAAAAAAGGATTAGAAATCAACATCTACACTGAAATCAATGCATCTAATGCAAACAATCAAATAGGATTAGAAATCAACATCTACACTGAAATTAATGCATCTAGTGCAAGCAATCAAATAGGATTAGAAATAAACATCTACATGAAATCGATGCATTTAGTGAAAGCAATCAAATAGGATTAGGAATCAACATCTAAAATGAAATCAATGCATCTATTTCAGTGAAAAACCAAAATATTCATGGCTTTCTAAATCTAGCTTCTTTTACCTTTTGTAAAAGCATTTCTTCCTCTTCCTCGAAGGTTAATAATCTTCAATATTATAAAATACTACATAATATCATTAGTTGTCTATATGTCTCTTTATTCTTCCCTATCTCTTCCCACTCCATTGATGTTTCTATCTCCTTCCCTCTCTCATTCTCTCTCTCCATCTCCCTATCTCTCCCATCTGTCTCTCTATCTCCCCCACCCTCTTTCACTGTGTTCGCCTCTCCCTCACTCTCTCTCATTGTGTTCACCTCTCCCTCACTCTCTCTGTCTCTCTCTTCCCTCTCTCTCCCCCTTCCATCTATATCTACATCTCCCTACAAATATCCTTCTTTGCCTCTCTATATCACCCCCACAAAAAAACACACACTCTCTTTCCATATCTATATCTCCCTCCATCCCTCCCTCCCTCTCTTTCTCTCTCTCTTATTCCCTTTCTCCCCTCTTCATCTACATATATATCTCCCTATACCGATACTTATTTGTATCTCTATCTCACCCCCCAAACATACACCCTCTCTCTCCATATCTATC
>APFE030383344.1:402889-415830 GCA_000404065.3 Pinus taeda | reverse complement strand
CTTCTTGATAATTGTCCTTTTAAGTAGTTTGATGTTCTGTTTGACCAACCCCTCAACTAATTCATTGGCAACAAGTGATACAATTAGCTCCTTTCTCCAAATGGCTAACAATTTGGACCTCAATTGTTTGCAAATGGCCTTCTCTTCTCCTAAGATTATGGACATGATAATTTGCATGTCTGTTTTGACAAATTTTGGATGAGATGTTGTAATGCTGGTGCAAAAGAATTGGAGCATCTGAAGGATTAAGTCATCACATTCTAGATCCAACATAAGTATAACAAATCTAGATTTTTCCATGCATTCTAAAATTTTGCACCTCTGAAAGAAAGTAAGAAGGTTGATATTGTCCAATCCTTGGAGGGCTCCTACCATTACTTGAAAAATCGTCCTCGTGATGTCATTATTGTTGGGCAGTAGCTATGCTATTAAGGTTAAGATTTTACTGAGACAAGCAATGACTATGAGTTTAACCCTTTCACGAGAATACTCCAAGAACCTAGGTTGTATCAAAATAAGCATGAATGGATTCAAGGCCCAACTTGACCCTTTCCAATCTGATTTCCCTGTGAGACATACAACTATGTATAATGTGTCTAACAGTAGGAGGCCATATTCTGACTTTGTTCTCTGCATTTTGGATTCAAGTTCAAAGAGACACTTGCTTCTTACATCTTCCTACCAGATATCCTTTGACTGTTGAAGGATAGCATGGATCTTCCCAAAGAAAGGCCTATTGTTCTGCTCTGGCTTCTAATTTGAAAGTTGTTGCCATTTTTTATCCACCGAAGTATTGCAGCCCAGAGGATCAAATGATGTATTACTATGTTGATTCCTGAGACGTTTCCAAAAGTAAAGTGATGACATTATGGCTTCGCACCAATGAATTTCAACCTCTCCTTAGCTTTCTTCAATAAAATTGATTTACATCCTTTGAGTAGAGATAATAAATCCTTGTAGAAATAATAACAAATTGTTCTCCTGCAATTAATGATTTTTGGCAAATAAACTTCTGCAATAACAATCTTCTCCAACAATAATAACCTTGATCTAGATCTCGTATGCAATGATACCACTAAAAACAATTTTTTAATAGATCCCTATTCAAAGTGCCACTCCCATCTCAGAAAGCCCTCGATTCTTTTGAAAAAATAAGAAATCCCTCGATGAATTGAACCGAATTGGGTTATGGGTGCATTTTTCAAATCATGATATCACAACCTTGCTCTTGGTCGATGGATGTACCCATAGCCTTCGGCCCACTGCTCTTTTCCCGGCGACTTGTTCACGACCTCCAACCCACGATCACGGTGTCTACGACCTCCGCCCTTCGTCCCATGACTCAGAGGAGGCCTCCAACCTCTGATCCACGGCCCATGTATTCCATGTTCGATTTGTTCTTCCGCTGTGATGTCTTGTTCCAGATGTCGTCCCTCAATGTCAATCTCTACGGCCACCACTATTGAGATCAGACCAATATCGACACCTTGGAAGTCTTCGATGGTCGAGTCAAATGATGCACACAAGCATATGGTCGGTTGACCGTTGTAGGAATGGCTCTGACTTGATAGATTTTGGCTCCTCGACAGTTCCCTGATTTTATGATATCTGGGTTTACTAGGCATATTCTGAATGCAGTGGTGAATACCCGTCGCAAGGACGTGACCTGACACAATTAAACTAAGTGTCGTCCTACTGAAGCGCTGAAAAGATGCCGCCCATATGACTATATCTTTTGCTGCAAGTATGTCTCGATCTGATAGGGTTTTATGGCCCAAATTCAAGGTTTCAGGAGCCGACCTTTCTTTTGGTGCTTGGAGAATAATTTGACATTACATGCAAATAACAATAAATATGCTGGAGAAAAAATTATTTATCCAATTAGGGTAGTCACAGAAAACCACTGAGTTACTAGCTAGGGTGATTACGGAGAATCATTGAATACTAGTTTCTCTGATCTGTAATAAAAACACTTTTAGGCTGGCAAGATGTACATCTTTGATACCATTGTAAGATACTAAATCTTAAAAATTTTAACAGATTTAGCATTCTATAGTGTTCTAATTAACATAAGCTCTCAACCTTAAAATTTTTAACAGATTTAGCGCACTATAATGTTCTAATTAACATAAGATTTCAACAAAAACGAGAACATAAGCTCTTAACATAAGGGATTAAGAACTGCAACCACTTTATTTAATTAATTATTGCAAATAAGACATGCCAAAATAATTAACACCAAAAACCCTCGCCAATGGCATGCAAGGCTGCTTATAAAATGAAAAATCAGAACACTGAAGCACAATCCTGAATGGGTTTATGAGACAAGTTACTCCCATAAGATTTTTGTCCCTGGGATCAAACTAGAACTGGCTTTGCCAAGTTCTGAAGAAAGACAAAATAGACAGATACTCATGATGATCACACTGTTAGGTTCCTATCCCCTTTTATAGGCTTGATGGACTCTCTAAAGACTTTATTTTATTGTTTTCCCTCGAAAAATGAAGGCATATACCATAAGCCAATGTCATGGGCAAATACCACGATAAATACCATAGACAGATTCCGTCCACTTTAATGATATCTAAAAAAGGAATATTACATTCCCAGTTCAATTTGGGTGAAAATCTGTCAAATATTATATTTGGGAGTCCCAATCTCCTTAGGCATGCCCTCCAAGGAAGATTGGGAGGAGATAATTGAAAAATTTAGGAAGAAGATAAGGAGCGAGGGTGCTTTCCCTAGTTACCAGAAATGGGACGATGTCCGTTGTTTCTCGCAGAAACCTTCCAAGAAACCGCAACGATACTAGAAATGCCGTCTGCAACGGCCATTTTCGTTTTCCCTGGCAAGAAACAGTTTCTCGCGAAACGAAAGCGTTTCTTCTTGCTGTTTCCTAATAAACTCGCAGTTAAATTTATTTTTTTCAGACTCTGGTAAATTAATTTTTTTCAAACCTTCAGTTAAATCGAGTTTAAACAGCAATTAATTGTTAGTTTTCTAGAAGTTACACATGCAGAGGGTTAAGTCTAGTTGAATTCGCAGTTGACTGTTAGTTTGAATTCACAGTTGACTGTTAGTTTGCAGCGCAGTGGACTGTTAGTTTTCTGGATTTCTGGTAACATAGGGAAGAAGGCGTGATTTCCTTGTGGAGAGGAAACACTGCAAATGTAATCCGTTATTTTCCCACGCAGGTATATACAACATTTCATTGGTTTTGTTTTGAACTTTCATTTGTTCCAATATGTGAAAATTAGATTGTAACAGACTCTGATGTTTGAACACTGAACACAGGCTTTGAACTTCGCATTTAAGGATTATTATAAGAGTCTCTTTAATTTCAAGAAAGAGAAGGATGGTTACTAGAAATGGTTCGCTGGAAACTTGGCTTCTGGTGCTGCAGTAGGTGCATCTTCTCTCCTTTTTGTTTATTCTTTGTACTTCGCTCGAACTCGGCTGGCTAACGATGCCAGGGCTTCAAAGACAGGGGAGAGGCAATTTAATGGGCTTATTGATGTGTACAAGAAGACGTTGAAATCTGATGATATTGTCGGTCTCTATGGAGGGTTTAATATATCATTAATGGGAATTATAGTATATCGTGGTTTATACTTTGGACTGTATGATTCTTTGAAGCCAGTTGTTTTGGTTGGAGACCTTGAGGTAATATTCATCTTTTCTGCATCAACGACCCTCTGAATTTCCTATTTTTGTTGATTTATTCTTGACCTGTAGGTGGAATTGCATGTTGTTTTTCACAAAACATACTTCCTACGTAAAAATCTGAGTCAAAACTAAAGTTATAATCTCTAAAATTCTGCTTTTTTTGAGAATGTCACTTGTGCAGAATAACTTCCTTGCAAGTTTTCTACTTGGTTGGGGTAGTACAGTTGGTTCTAGTTTTATTGCATATCCTTCCGATACTATACGCAGAAGAATGATGATGACTTCTGGTGAGGCAGTTCAGTACAAGAGTTCCATGGATGCATTCTCAACAGGGTATTGTGAGAGTGCTGTCAAAGAAAAAAACCAGTTGTCAAGGATTTAAGCAGAAGCCGAGAGCAAACCCATCACAGATCAGAGCCAAGCAGCTTCACGCCTCAACAACATTGTCAATTCTATTGTCAAAAGGTACTGCCTGCAAACTTCAATCTTTGGTTTTTTTTTATGAATGCTTATTCTAGACCACATAATTCTCTCAAGATTTGGGTAGGTGAGGTTCGCTGGGATCAACTGTTCATATCATAATGCGCTATACCTGTGTTACTGTTCAGTCCTGTAATATCAATTAGGTGTCTTCTATCTCGCCACTGTCCCACTATCCCTCATGCATTGATATGGACATGCATTGAAATTAGATGGATCCTTTCTTGACTGAGTTTTCTTTCAATATGAATTGATCTACTGAGGTGTGTCGAGCAAGAATACTGACTATCAAAGAACTTGGATTGATATGGTAACGTGGAAGTTATATAGGCATGTTTAATTTAATTTTAACCATGTGGTTGAAGCTTGTCCTTGAAGCAACATAGAAGCATCATAGACACGGTTAATTTGGTGAACATCAAGCAGCGCGGAAGCTTCATTTTGTATTGCCAAAATGCGATAATTTAATTTGGTCAACATCAAGCAACGCGGAAGCTTCATTTAGCATTGCCAAAACGCGATCATTTTTTTCCCAATTTACATGTTACTAGGACACTTATATTGTGCTAAAATTAAGTGGCTGATTGATAAACGTCAGTAGCAAAATAATTGTGTTATTTGTAAAGATAAGAATTTGTAGGTGTAGTTCTATGAGAGGAGTGGAGCTCACGTAAAACTCTTAGAATTTGTAATGTCATTACAGTAATAGAGGTAGGAAATTGAAAAGTTATTTGTAAACTTTTTATATGGTGTTTTTCTCTCTCCTCGTTTCTTATATGCGAAACCTCTGAACATCGTTTCTCGTACCGTTCTCGTTTCCCGTTCCGTTTCCCGTTTCTCGTTTCTGGTAACATAGGACTGCTTTCTAGCTGAATATAGCTGATAAAACAATATTAATTAATCTAGTTATGTCAGCTCTGTCAATTTATTTGTGCTCTAGGATTCTTGCCCCAGAAAGTATTATCAATCAAATAAGTCTGATGATCAGAAAATTCTTATGAAAGGGGTAAAAAAATGACAAGAAACTTCATTTAGCCATTTGGAATATAGTTTTCTTCCTAGAGATCGTGGAGAGTTGGAAATCAAAGATCTAACATTTATGAACTTGTCCCTAGGGGGCTAAAATCATCTGGAAATTGATATCCAAATCCAAGGAATGGTGGCCTTCCTGAAGAAATATTTCGTGAGTCTCACTTCCTAAGAGCTGAAAAATCCCAATGGTTAGGAAGCGACTCCAAGATTTGGAAGCTCTGTAAGGAAAAAACCCCTTAATTATTGAAAAATTGGGCTAGCAAACAGGGAACGGAGCAAGAATTAACTTATGGAAAGAGAAATTCCTTCCAAGCAACCTGATAAATAACCAATCCGAGCTCAATGATCTCATAGCAAGGATGAATGGAAATGGAATTGTGAGATTAAAAGACATATCCAATTGGGATGACTTTGGAATGTGGCAAGGATGGGAATTTCGTTGTCTTCCATTGCATTTACTACATTAATGGGACTTATTGGTCTCCTCCTTGAAAGGCCTAGCCAAAATTAAATGTGGTTCTTTGGACTGTCGAACTTGGTGCCCAATAAAAACCTTTCATGATTCTGTCAAAGAAGGATATAAGTTCTTGCTGCGCAACCTCTCACATCGTTGTCCCTTGAAGATTTGGAAATCAATATGGAATAGAGATGCCATTCCAAAGGACAATTCCTTTAACTGGATGTTGGTTCAGGAGAAAATTCTCGCCGGGGAAAATCTCAAACACTGATTCACAATCCATTAAGATGCGTATTATGTAGATGTGAAAAAGAGTCCATTTATAATTTATTCCATTTTTTCTCTTTCTCATTGTCTGTATGGAAATTGGCCTTTGGAAAGGTGCATTCTATCTCTTACATTCCTTCAAGTTGGCAGGAAATGTTTGAAACCTAGATCAACACTTGCCCAAATGATAAAATTCATTCCTCCATTTCCAAGCATGCCTGGGCATCCCTTCCAAAATTCCTATGATGGACAATTTGGTTAAAAATAAATGAAGTAATTTTTAAAGATATCCGACCTTCCTTCTAAAGCTGTCTTTGATCTCTGAGTCTATTCGGAGAGAGGTCTTAAGGCTTATTTTCTGAAAATCCAAAGTCGGCTAAAATAACCCTATGAAGATCTATGTGTAAAATGTATCTGTCCATTATATATCTTATATAATACATCATGCTTTTTCTTTCTAAAAAAGGCTTATGATATTGATGACTTATTTGATTTGGAGAAGAGTTGGATAAACATTTATGTCCCTTCAGTTCAAGCTGTCAGCTTCAGTAGTGATCGACCAAATGAAGTGAAAATTCAATGCTTGATATTGGGAAAAGATAATTTCCAGTCCTGGAAAGATAGTCAGTGTTCAACCATGTTATTTTTTTTATGGTGTTTCAAAAGAAAATCCAAGGGATACAAAGAGTGGGAGAATGATTTATTGTCCCAAAGAACATGGAGAGACTAGATTCACTTGGGGGACACAGGTGTGGGAGGGTGATTTATTACCCCGAAGAACATAGAGAGACTAGATTCACTTGGGGTTTAGGTACAATATCAAATAATAGAGCTGGATTTTTAGCATTATGGAAATGCTAAAAGATCCTTAAAAATAAGGGAATAAGAAAGATTAAAATGCTTGGGGACTCACTGATCATTATTAAAATGATCTCTAAGGCTATTTCGTCTTGGGTCTCTTCATTCCCTTCTCTTGTAAGAAGAATTGCAAATAAGAAGAATTGATTTGTAGGCGAAAATTTTGAAGAAGCCTCCTTAATCCATATACTTGGGAATCTAAACAAAAATACCGATAAAATGGAAAATACTAGGGTAGAGCTTGAAATAGGAGTTATAGATTTACTAGAACATTGAAGTGGTAGATATCACAGAAGCAAATTTTGTATTCATATATGTAAATGATTCTGACCATGCAATTGAGTTGACATAATATAAAACTAACCATTTTATTAAAAAATATATAATTTATTTAGTGTAACTGCATTTTATTTTTAAACTCATAGTATTAATATTTTAGAGAGTATTAGGATCAACTATCCTTCAATAATTTAATTTTGAAATAATTATTATTTGGATTAGTTTTAATTTTTTTATAAAATTTTATATAAATGTTACAATTTTAATTAACACTATATATTATTAAATAGTCAAAGTATTACAATTTTAAATTTAATACCATATAATTCATTAAAATATTAATCAAAATATTAAATTAAAATTCATTTTAAATTTAATTATTTTTTTTTTTCTCATCTTCACACCAAACATTAATCCCACATACATATGTTATATATATACTTTTTTATTTTACATTTTATTATGTTTATGTATATATTATTAAGGTATTATCTAATTATAATAATTCATTAATTTATGACCCATATCTATATGTATTAGTTCTAACGAACTAATTTATTATGATTTCGGATAGTCCACTTAGTACTCATTACATTGTGTGATGCTTAGAGAGGTGAAGAAGTGGAATTGAAACTAGCGAGATGAATCACATAGCATCACCGATCATCTTTGGGGTTTGAACCTAGAAATTAGGACTTCTCTTCCTTTGACTCAAGTGCACTTAATTATATCTCTCCTAAGAATCAAGTCATAGCATCAACGATCATCTTTGGGGTTTGAACATAGTAATTAGGACTTCTTGGGAGGTGAAGAAGTGGAACTGAAACTAGCGAGATGAATCACATAGCATCAACGATCATCTTTGGGGTTTGAACCTAGTAATTAGGACTTCTCGGGAGGTTATGAATCTCGATATTCCTTTGACTCAAGTGCACTTAACTATATCTCTCCTAAGAATCAAGTCATAGCATCAACGATCATCTTTGGGGTTTGAACCTAGTAATTAGGACTTCTCGGGAGGTTATGAATCTCGATATTCCTTTGACTCAAGTGCACTTAACTATATCTCTCCTAAGAATCAAGTCCACTTAGCATTCTACCCCATTCGCAAAACCTTAACAAGTATTGTGACTTATTAACTATTTAGTTAGAGTTCCCTTCACTCTTTTTATTGCATCAAGGGGTTTTTGCAATTCAACATATGAGATATCATTTTCAAGTTACTTGTTCAATGGGCTTGATTGTGGGGAAAACTCCATAGTTAAGTGCATTTGAACTAGAGAAGTCTTGGGATGGGTGACCTCCTAAGAGGTACTAGTTATTGAGAAAGTTCCACAGATGATGATTGAAGTCATGTGATTCATTTTGCTTGTTTCGATACCATTTCTTCACCTTTGTGAGCATCATCCAATGAAATGAGTACTAAATAGACCATATAAAATCACTACAAATTAGTGAATTACAACTAATACAGAGAGATATAGGTTATACACCAATAACTTACTCTCATATAATAAGTACTAAATGAAGTATTCAAAATCATAAGAAATTAATTATTTACAACTAATACTCATAAATATAAATCATAAATTAATAACTTACTTTACCCCAATAATCCAAAAATAATATCTTAACTATTGCACTACTCAAAATTTTACCTTTTTTATTCTTAATCACATTTTTAATAAATTTATAGTTAAAAAAATATATTTTATATCTCAATCATCTCTTATAATTACGTTTACACCAAACACCCACCAATATTCATATTATATCCATACATTTTAATATTATATTTTTCTTACCCACAAATATTCATATTAAATACATGATTTTTAATATCATAGTTTATTATATTTTTCTTACGCAACATTACTCACATACATATTTTATATATGTACACCATTTTAATATCACACTCTATTGTTTGTTATTTATATGAATGCCCACTTTTGTAAAATGTGAACACAAATATTAACAAGACAAGATGATCACGATTGGTAAAGTTAGCTTCCTCAAGTCAATGGTTCTTAAATTTCTTCCCATGATAGCCTTTTTAACTAAGAATAATTAATTGGTCTTTATCCTTATTTACTTGTGGTCGTTTCTTAGTGGTCGTTTACTTTTGACTACGTAGGTTTATTCACTGTTTTATCTAAAATATGGATTGGTTGTGGGCTTTTTTTATCATCTTTGTATTGTGATTGTGAAAATTTTTAATATCCTAGTGGTAAAGGTTTTATCATGTTAAAAGAAATTAGGTATTAATCAAAATTACCATCTGGGGACATAACTCAGAATTTCCTTCTCAATATGAAGGAACTGAAGAGCCTATCTAAGCCTTGGGTTCGGAAGAAAAAGGAGGCGAATGACTTAACCATCTAAGAGGCAGAGAGGAGCATACTTTCTTTTGAGGAGAATTCAGGAGGAGTCTTGAGGACACAAGAACAAAAAGACTCCTATACTGCTTCGTTACAAAAGAGAACCCAAGTTTTGAAAAACAGAGAAGCGAATTGGAGGCTCCATAGCAGGGCTATCTGGCTGAAGGAGGGGGATAATAATACTAAATTTTTCCATAAACCTGCGAATGGTAGAAAGGCCATAAACACTATCTGGGAACTTAAGGATTCGGAGGGAAGGTCAGTTCAATCCTTCAGAGAGTTCGCTGCCTTAGCTTGCTCACACTTTCATAATATATATAAGTCGCCTCCCTATGCCTCCCTGGCCGAAGTGATGAAAATAGTGCAGCTTTTCCCGAGGTTTGTTGAGCAGGAGATGGAATAGGAGCTAGAGGGAGAAGTATCTATGAGAGAGCTAGAAGATACTTTAAAAATGTTAAAGAAAGAAAAGAGCCTGGGGCCGGATGGCTGGACCATAGAATTCTATGTGACCTTTTTTGAGGTATTGCCGGCGGACCTCTTGAAAATCATCGAGGAAAGCAGAAAGAGAGGGAGGATCCCGGGTAGCCTGAAAGCCACTTTCATCGCCCTCATACCAAAATCTGAAAGCACTCCTCTTTTGATGGCTTCCAACCCATATCCCTATGCAACTGCATTTACAAAATTATAGCCAAAATCATAGCAAATCGCTTAAAGCCTATCCTCTCGCTCCACATCTCCCAAGAACAATTTTCCTTCTTGCACAATAAACAAATCCATGAGGCCATAGGGACGACTCAGGAACTCCTCCATTCTGTCCAGTATCGGAAAACAAAAGGCATGATCCTGAAGATTGACCTCTCTAAAGCTTTTGACATAGTCAATTGGCTCTACCTCCCCCTGCTCCTTACTCACATTGGCTTTCCCTATTCTTTTATCAAATGGGTCATGAGCTACATAACCGACGTTCCCTTCTGTGTGTTAATAAACGGCTCGACTTCCCCACTTTTTCATGCAGAAAGGGGACTCAGACAAGGATGTCCCCTCTCTCCGCTTTTGTTCCTCTTGGTCATGGAGGGCCTCAGCAGATTTATCCATGAAGAACATAGGAATGGGCGCCTAAAGGGTATCAAGGTTATTGATTCCCTTTCTTTGACTCATTTGTTTTTTGTGGACGACGTCCTCATCTTTCTCGATGGTAGTTTGAGTGACCTCACAGCTCTCCACCAAGTCATGGGGGTCTTTCGAAAGGTCACTGGAATGGTTTTAAATGAATCTAAATCAACCTTGTCCGCGCTTGTTTGTGCACAAAATGAGTTGTTGTTCACGCTCAGGAGATTCCCCTTTGTCACCTCTCCGTTTGAAGAAGGCATGAGATATATGGGATACCGTCTGAAGCCATTTGGCTACAAAATTGCAGACTGGATCTGGCTTATCACAAAGGTGGAAAAGCGCCTGAACATTTGGTACCATAAATATTTATCCAGAGCTAGTAGGCTAATTTTGATCAAGGTAGTTTTAGAAGCAACCCCTGTCTACTAGATGACCCTAGCCTGGATTCCCATAAGCATCCTGGACAGGGTACATAAAATATGTTGTAGATTTTTGTGGAAGGGGAACCAGATAGGCAGAATCTTTTCTTGGACAAGATGGGAGACTCTGGCACTGCCTAAACAGTGGGGGGGTTGGGGGATCAAACGACTGGACTTTTTCTCAAAAGCGCTAGCGGAAAAACTGGGCTGGCAGCTCCTCAACAACGACAGCTTTTGGACGAAGGTTGTAACTTCAAAATACATAACCCCCTTAAACCTTTTGGACTGGATTAGATAAGATTATCGAACATATGGGAACATCTCCAACATCTGGAAAGTAGTCATTAAAGCAAAGGACTTGATAAGGCACGGTTTGACTTGGAGAATTCATTCGAGCTCAAAAGTGCGCCTGGGAGTGGACCCATAGGTGGGGTGTGGCAATGCTCACAAACTCCCTGGGGACCTAAGAATCCATCTAGCAGAACAGGGGACTTTTCATCTCAGTCAAATTGCAGACAATGAGCGATCCTCATTAGCACAACAGGCCTGGAAATCTGGAGCAGTCCTAAATATTCCCATTCAGTGGCAGCAAGTTTGGAGACACTTCATGACAGCGCTAATGGAGGCTTACATCAGGATCACAGAAGGGGAAGATGATCTCATATGGGCTTTTGCAAAACATGGCTACTATGCTCCCAAGATGGGATACCTGGTACTAATGGAACCTTTCAAGCCACCAGACTCTGAGATAAGATGGAATCTCCTTTGGAAACTCAAAGTTGATCATGTGGTCCATCTTGAATAACAAAGTCCCTACAGGGGTAAATCTCATGAAGCGATCTTTCGGTGGACCGTTCTGGTGTCACCTTTGCAGAAGCAGCAACGAGGACACAGAACACCTCTTCCTGGGGTGTCCTTTGGCATAGGATCTGTGGAATGGTATCCTATCAACACTCTCCATTAAGCCCAGATGGCATGGGACAGCAATAGAGGAGGCGTGGAACTCTTGGTGGAGGGATACATCTGGGAAGGAAAGGAACCTACCTCTGCTAATTAGCTGGGAGATTTGGATAGCTAGGAATTAGATTATTTTCAAGCAGAAGTTTCCTCACCGACCCTCCATACATAACAGAATCATAGCAGATTATCACTTGATCCCCAAAGAGTCCCAAAAAAACTAGACAAGGATTGTTGAGACAGAGGTCATCAATAAATCCATCCCTTGGGTTTTTTTTGATGGTTTAGCTCAGGAGACAGGCTGTGGTGGGGGAGCGATATTATATTTATCCGAAACCCATTCTTTCAAAATTCCAATGGGATTAGGCCGGGGAACCAACAACTATGCTGAGCTGATTACTGCAAAAAACATTATCCTTTTTTGCTTTACAAAAACAGTGCTCAAACCTGCAGCTTTATGGTTACTCAAAACTGGTTATAAATTGGATCAACAAAAAATATACATGTTCTGCTTACACATTGAGGCATATTCTGGGTGAGATTCATAGACTTGTCTTGCTTTTTGACTCTTTCATTTGTCATCACATTTACAGGGAGCGGAACACCTCTGCTGACTTCCTATCCAAAGAAGCAGCAATCAAGGATGACAACTCTTGGATGGTCTGCGAAGATTTGGATGGGGTCGTGTACCAGCATTATCATAGGCCATTTGTAGACCTTGAAGCACTATAACAGCAGCACGGAAATGAAACAGTTTTAGCTCAGTTTTGATGATAAACCTTATATTTTTTGTTAAATTTTTGTTATATTGTAACTAGTCATCGGTTACTCTTTATCCCTCTGAGAAGAGGACAAAAAGTTTTAAGTTATCAGTGTTTTTGAATTACATGAACTCCTTACGAGGAGGAATACACAGTTTCTTTCATTTTTTGTTGGACAAGCAATGCCATATAAAAGTAATGCTTATGCATATACAGAATGTAATTTTCATCTTTATTAATGGAAATTACGACTTTTTCCACGGAAAATATATAT
>APFE030383344.1:370943-396617 GCA_000404065.3 Pinus taeda | reverse complement strand
AAAAAAAAATCAATATCCACCGTAGTTAAAATAGTCCAACATCCATTTAAGTAAAGTAGTTTTATATCAACTTTATTTGTATAGATTTTAATGTCCATTTCAATTGATTTCTTATGATTAAAACATGTTATTGGTGTGTTACTTAGTGCACACTTAACTTAAGGGAGTTGTGTAATTCTTTTTGCTAATTCCATTTTTTATCATGGAGTTAAAGAAATAAGTTCTTTTATATGAATTTTTTTTTTTTATAAATTTTAAAAATGATTTCTAAAGGATTTGATACCCCTCTACCCATTATATTAATTTTATATGAACTTTATTTGTATATATTTAATGTCCATCTTCAATCCATTTTATATTAAAAATGTTATTAGTATGCTTACTCTATGCACACTTACTTAAGAAAGTTATATATTTTTTTTTTTATAATTTCTATCTTTATCATACATTTAAGAAATAGTTTTTCAGATATTATTTTTTAAAATTTAAAAAATAGCTTTCTAAAAAATTTAATCCCCTCTATATTAATATTTAAAACTTTTAATAATATTTGATAGTAAAATAATTTTAACTCAACATAAGATGAAGCATCCTCATCTCCAATAAATTTTTTTACATATATAATAATTAATATAAATTTTCTCATTCTAAAATATATCACATGTCAAAAAAATCTATATCATACGTCAAAAAAATCAAAATATTTGAGATGGATTTTTTTAATAATAAAAAACTTATGAACTTCATAAGTTTAATACAAATCCAAAAAAATATATTTTATTTATATTCGACATGTATTAAAATACCATAACCAATGAAAAATACGCTAGTCCTTAATATACATGTCAATGCTAACGTATTTGACAAGATGTTTTTATTTATATTCAACTTGTATCAAATATCTTTACATTCAACTTGTATTAAAATACAATAACCAAAGAAAAATACGCTAGTCCTTAATATGCATGTCATTGATAACATATTTGAGAAGATGTTTTTAATGTTTTTAAATACATGTATTTGATAACATATTTGACTAGATGTTTTTAATATATAAATTTATAATTAGTTTTGGGATATTTAATATTAAAATTAGTATAGATTTATTTTTATTTTTAAATATATGATAAGATATTTTTGGGAAGATTAATAATAAAATTTATATGATTTTATCTTATTCTAAGTATATTTTATAGGGTTAAAAATAAATTATTTATATATAATATATTATTATATATTTATATATATTACCGTGGAAAAAGTCATAATTTCCATTAATAAAGATGCAAATTACATTTTGTATATGCATAAGCATTACTTTGATATGGCACTGCCTATCCAACCAAAAATGAAAGAAACTGTGCATTCCTCCTCACAGGGAGTTCATGTAATTCAAAAACATTGATAACTTAAAACTTTCTGTCCTCTTCTCAAAGGGATAAAGAGTAACCGATGACTATTTACAATATAACAAAAATTTAACAAAAAATATAAGGTTTATCATCAAAACTGAGCTAAAATTGTTTTATTTCGGTGCTGTTGTTATAGTGCTTCAAGGTCTACAAATGGCCTATGATAATGCTGGTACACGACCCCGTCCAAATCTTCGCAGATCATCCAAGAGTTGTCGTTCCTGATTGCTGCTTCTTTGGATAGGAAGTCAGCAGAGGTGTTCCGCTCCCTGTAAATGTGATGACAAGTGAAAGATTCAAAAGCAAGACAATTATATGAATCTCATCCAGAATATGCCTCAATGTGTAATCAGAACATGTATATTTTTTGTTGATCCAGTTTATAACCAGTTTTGAGTCACCATAAAGCTGCAGGTTTGAGCATTGTTTTTGTAAAGCAAAAAGGATAATGTTTTTTGTAGTAATCAGCTCGGTATAGTTGTTGTTCCCTGACCTAATCCCATTGGAATTTTGAAAGAATGGGTTTCAGATAAATATATTATCGCTCCCCCACCACAACTTGTCTCCTGAGCTGAACCATCGAAAAAAGCCCAAGGGATGGATTTGTTGATGACTTCTCTCTCAACAATCCTTGTCTAGTTTTTTTGGGACTCTTCGGGGATCAAGTGATAATCTGCTATGATTCTGTTATGTATGGAGGGCTAGTGAGGAAACTTCAGTTTGAAAATAATCTCATTCCTAGATATCCAAATCTCCCAGCTGATTAGTAGAGGTAGGTTCCTTTACTTCCCAGATGTATCCCTCCACCAAGAGTTCCACGCCTCCTCTATTGCTATCCCATGCCATTTGGGCCTAATGGAGAGTGTTGACAGGATACCATTCCACAGATCCTGTGCCAAAGGACACCCCAGGAAGATGAGGTGTTCTGTGTCCTCGTTGCTGCTTCTGTAAAGGTGACACCAGAACGGTCCAACGAAAGATCACTTCATGAGATTTGCCCCTATAGGGACTTTGTTATTCAAGATGGACTACGTGAGCAGCTTTATTCTGGGGGCAGCTTTGAGTTTCCAAAGGAGGTTCCATCTTATCTCAGAGTCTGGTGGCTTGAAAGGTTCCATTAGTACCAGGTATCCCATCTTGGGAGCATAGTAGCCATGTTTTGCAAAAGCCCATATGAGCTCATCTTCCCCTTCCATGATCCTGATGTGAGCCTCCGTTAGCGCTGTAATGAAGTGGCTCCAAACTTTCTGCCATTGAATGGGAATATTTAGGACTGCTCCCGATTTCCAGGCCTGCTGTGCTAATGAGGATCGCTCATTGTCTGTAATTTGACTGAGATGAAAAGTCCCTTGTTCTACTAGATGGAGTCTTAGGTCCTCAGGGAGTTTGTGAGCATTGCCACACCCCACCCATGGGTCCACTCGCAGGCACACTTTTGAGCTCGAACGAATCCTCCAAGTCAAACCGTCCCTTATCAAGTCCTTTGCTTTGATGACTGCTTTCCAGATGTTGGAGATGTTCCCATATGTTCGATAATCTTGTCTAATCCAGTCCCAAGGGTTTAAGGGGGTTATGTATTTTGAAGTTACAACCTTCATCCAAAGGCTGTCGTTGTTGAGGGGCTTCCAGCCCAGTTTTTCCGTTAGCGCTTTTGAGAAAAAGTCCAATCATTTTATCCCCCAACCCCCCCACCGTTTTGGCAGTGCCAGAGTCTCCCATCTTGTCCAAGCAAAGGTTTTTCCTATCTGGTTCCCCTTCCACAAAAATCTGCAACATATTTTCTGTAGCCTGTCCAGGATGCCTCTGGGAATCCAGGCTAGGGTCATCCAATAGACAGGGGTTGCTTCTAAAATCGCCTTGATCAGAATTAGCCTACCAGCTCTGGATAAGTATTTATGGTAACAAATGTTCAGGCGCTTTTCCACCTTTGTGATAAGCCAGATCCAATCTGCAATTTTGTAGCCAAATGGGTTCAGACGGTATCCCAGATATCTCAAGCCTTCTTCAAACGAAGAGGTGACAAAGGGGAATCTCCTGAGCGTGAACAACAACTCATTTTGTGCACAATCGAGGGCAGACAAGGTTGATTTAGATTCATTTAAAACCATTCCAGTGGCCTTTTGGAAGAGCCCCATGACTTGGTGGAGAGCTTTGAGGTCACTCAAACTACCATCAAGAAAGATGAGGATGTCATCCACAAAAACAAATGAGTCAAAGAAAGGGAATCAGTAACCTTGATACCCTTTAGGCGCCCATTCCTATGTTATTCATGGATAAATATGTTGAGGCCCACCATGACCAGGAGGAACAAAAGCAGAGACAGGGGACATCCTTGTCTAAGTCCCCTTTCTGCATGAAAAAGTGGGGAAGTCGAGCTGTTATTAACACACAGAAGGGAACATCAGTTAGGTAGCTCATGATCCATTTGATAAAAGAATAGGGAAAGCCAATGTGAGTAAGAAGCAGGCGGAGGTAGAGCCAATTGACTCTGTCAAAAGCTTTAGAGAGGTCAATCTTCAGGATCATGCCTTTTGTTTTCCGATACTGGATAGAATGGAGGAGTTCCTGAGCCGTCCCTATGGCCTCATGGATTTGTCTATTGTGCAAGAAGGAAAATTGCTCTTGGGCGATGTGGAGCAAGAGGATAGGCTTTAAGCGATTTGCTATGATTTTGGCTATAATTTTGTAAATGCAGTTGCAGAGGGATATGGGTTGGAAGCCATCAAAAGAGGAGGGCTTGTCAAATTTTGGTATGAGGGCGATGAAAGTGGCTTTCAGGTTGCCCGGGATCCTCCCTCTCTTTTTGCTTTCCTCGATGATTTTTAGGAGGTCCGCCCCCAATATCTCAAAAAAGGTCACATAGAATTCTACGGTCCAGCCATCCGGCCCCGGGCTCTTTTCTTTCTTTAAAATTTTTAAAGTATCTTCCAGCTCTCTCATAGATACTTCTCCCTCTAGCTCCTGTTCCATCTCCTGCTCAACAAACCTCGGGAAAAGTTGCACTGTTTTCATCACTTCGGCCAGGAAGGCATAGGGAGGCGACTTATATATATTATGAAAGTGTGAGAAAGCTAAGGAAACTAACTTTCTGAAGGATTGAAGTGACCTTCCCTCTGAATACTTAAGTTCCCAGATAGTGTTTATGGCCTTTCTACCATTCGCAGGTTTATGGAAGAGTTTAGTATTATCATCCCCCTCGTTCAGCCAGATAGCCCTGCTACAGAGCCTCCAATTCACTTCTCTGTTTTTCAGAACTTGGGTTCTCTTTTGTAATGAAGCAGTATAGGATTCTTTTTATTCATGTGTCCTCAAGACTCCTCCTGAATTCTCCTCAAACGAAAGTATGGCCCTCTCCGCCTCCTGGAGGGTTAAGTCATCCGCCTCCTTTTTCTTCTGAGCCCAAGACTTAGATAGGCGCTTTAATTCCTTCATATTGAGGAGGAAATTCTGAGTTATGTCCCCCGATGCACCAATGGAATTAGAGCTCCATCGCTGGAGGTGACTTCAACACTACTATATTCGCATTACAGAAACATGGTGGAAATGTTGTGCGCGAACCATTTAGAGAAATGATGGAAGATCTCTTCGTAGAATGGGATGTGATTGATGTCAAGCTAAGAAAAGGAAAGTTTACTTGGTCAAACAGGAGAAGTGGTTCCAGTCATATAACAAATCGTCTTGACTAACTTTTAATCCACATAGCATGGATTCTCAAAGGTTTGAATCCCTTCTTCTCCATTCTGGCTCTGAGTGAGTCACACCATCGACCAATCTCGTTAGTAATGGAGGTAATGGATGACTTGGGCCCTATCCCTTTTTGGTTTAACCCTAGATGGTTGAAAGAGCTGAGGATCACCTCCTCCCTGCATTGCTAGAGGTCTACCTGAGTGATTTTGAGATTTATTCTTTCCTGTTTCGTTAATGTTGTTGTTCTTGGGTCTTGATGAGTTTTTCATTATCTAATTTATATCTCTGAAGCTCAACCTTCATACTTCACATGGTTTGTAGCATTTTAAAAGGTATAACCTGTTGGATGGTGGCTTGAACATCATAACTCATGCTTGGAATATTCAAATTCAAGGTTTCCCAACATTTTTTTAGGAGTCAAAGATAAAGTCTATTAAGCAAGTGCTTAGAACTTGTGTAAAGGAATTTTATGTTCCGCAGAGAAAAAGGAGAAGCAATTTACTTAAAGAATTGGAACAACATTTATACACCATGGAAAATAATGTAGTGGAGATTTGGAATTTAGAGAGAGAGAGAAGAGTTTAAATAAGAATATCTTCTAGGAATATCAGAAGGAGAAAGAGTTTTGGAGGCTTAAATCTAGAAGCATATGGCTAAAGGAAGGGGACCAAAACACACCATTTTTTCACAAGTCGACCAAAGCAAGGGAAATAACAAACAGGGTGAGGGAGAAAACTCCATAGGGTAAGGAAACAATCTCATCATTTTCAAAAATAAAAGTTGAAGCCTTCGAGCATTTCCAGTCCTTGTATTCCTTAGATAGATAATTGGACCTTTGCAAGGCTTAGGAATTTTTGTCCTCATTTCTTTTGGAGATTTCAAATGAGGAGAATCATCATCTCATGGCATGAAGTTGCGGATTAAGAAGTGAATGAAGCAATCTAGTCTATGGATCTCGAAAAATAACCAGGCCCTAATGGTTTTCCTATCAGCTAAATCTATTGAGCCCTTTGGCTGATGATTAAAAAAATTTGATTAGAATGCTTAAATGGTCGAAGTTCAAGGGAAAGGTTGGAGGGGGAATTAATTCAACTTTCTTTGCTCGAATTTTTAAATAGTCTAGTGTTGTAAACTCCACAATATTTCATCCCATCTCATTATGCAATGCCTCATATAATATTTTAACGAAAATCATTGCAGACAACTTAAGAAAATGTTGCCTAGGTTGATCTCTGAAAATCAAGGTGGTTTCCTTCAGTACAGACATATTTGGGATAATATTATTTTGGTGCAAGATGCATTTCATTCGAGCAGAGAGAGGGGTGACCTGAGTTTTGTAATAAAGTTGGACATGGTAAATGCTTTCAACCGTGTAAGACATTATTTCCTATTTCTTATTTTGGAGAAATTAGGTTTTTACATTGGATAAAATCTTGTAATGGATCCCCTTGGATTTCCCCCGTGATCAATGGTAGACCAAATCATTTCTTTAGAGATTCTATAAGTCTGGGACAAGGTTCCACACTCTCCTCTTTTGTATATCTTAATGGTAGAAAGCTTAAGAAAAAATCTAGAAAAAGCTAGAGCAAGTGGATTATTTCCCAGTCTTAACATTGCTAAAAAAGTCAAAGATATCAACCACTCCCAATTCCCCGATGACACAATTCTTTTGTGTGGTGATTAAAAAATCATAGCAAAGAGATTCAAACAAATTCTTGATGTTTACCTAGAGCTTTTGGGAGGATTGATAAACAAAAAGGAAAATTCATCTTTATGGATGGAACTGTTCTAATGCAACGAAGTAGGAAATCACATCAGCTTTGGATTTCCCAGTTCAATTTGGGTGTAAATCTGTCAAATATTTGGGAGTCGCAATCTCCTTAGGCCTGCTCTTCAAGGAAGATTGGGAGGAGATAATTCAAAAATTCAAGAAGAAAATAGGAAGCGGGGGTGCTTTATGGTTGAATATAGTTGATAAACCAATATTAATTACGTTATTTCTGTCAGCTATGCCAATTTATTTGTGCTCTAGGATTCTTGCCCGAAAAAGTATTATCAATCAAATAAGAATGATGATCAGAAAATTCTTATGAAAGGGGATAAAAATAATGACAAGAAACGTCATTTGGCCAATTGGAATATAGTTTTCCTTCCTAGAGATCGTGGGGAGTTGGAAATCAAAGATCCAACATTTATGAACCTGTCTATGGGGGCTAAAATCGTTTGGAAATTGATATCCGAATCCAAGGAATGGTGGAAAGAGGCTTTCCTGAAGAAATATTTCATAAGTCTCACTTCTTAAGAGATGAAAAAGCCCAATGATTAGGAAGTGACTCCAAGATTTGGAAGCTCTGTAAGGTAACAACCCTTTAAGGTGCGTATTATATAGATGTGAAAAAGAGTCCATTTATCATTAATCCAGTTTTAGTCATTAATCTAGTAAGGAAACATTCACAATCCTTTAAGGTGCGTATTATATAGATGTGAAAAAGAGTCCATTTATAATTTATTCCATGTTTTCTCTTTCTCGTTGTCTGTATGGTAATTGGCATTTGGATAGGTTCATTCCATATCTTCCATTCCTTCAAGTTGGCAAGAAATGTTTGAAACCTAGATCAACACTTGCCCAAATGATATAATTCACTCCTACATTTCCAAGCGTGCATGGGCATCCCTTCCAAAATTCCTGTGATGGACAATTTGGTTAAAAAGACATAGTAATTTTTAGAGATGAATCACCTTCAACTCTTTGCCCAGCTTCTAAAGCCTTGTCTTTGCTCTCGGAGTCTATTTCGGAGAGAGGCCTTAAGGCTTATGATATTGATGACTTATTTGATTTGGAGAAGAGTTGGATAAACATTTATGTCCCTTCATTTCAAGCTGTCAGCTTCAGTGGTCGGCCAAATGAAGTGAAAATTCAATGCTTGATATAGGAAAAGATTATTTGGACCAAATGAAGTGAAAATTCAATGCTTGATATTGGGAAAAGAGGATTTCTAGTCCTAGAAAGATAGTCGGTCTTCAACCATGTTAATTTTTTTTATTCATGTTATTTTTATTTTTATTTTTTGTTTATGGTGTTTTAAAAGGAAACCCATGGGACGTAGGAGTGGGAGTGGTGATCTATTTCCCCGAAGAACATGGAGGGGTGATCTATTTCCTCGAAGAACATGGAGAGACTAGATTCACTTGGGGTTTAGGTATAACATCAAACAATCGAGCTGAATTTCTAGCATTATGGAAAGGCCAAATGATCTTTAAAAATAAGAGAATAAGAAAGATTAAAATGCCTGGGGACTCAATGATCATTATTAGAATGATCTCTAAGGCAATTTTGTCTTGGGCCTCTTCATTCCCTTCTCTGGCTAGAAGAATTGCTTTGCATTTGAAATTTTGGAAAAAACCTCCCTAATCCATATACTCAGGAACCTAAATGGAGATGCCGACAAAATGACAAATACTAGGGTGGTGCTTGAAATAAGAGTTATAGATTTACTAGAACGTTGAAGCTGCATATATCACAAAAGCAAGTTTTGTATTCATATGTGTAAATGGTTTTGCCCATACAATTGAGTTAACATAATAGAAAACGGAGTTGTCTATAATACGACTTTTTGGAGATTCCGGTGACGGAATCCGACGGAAGAAATTGAGGTTAAATCTTGATTTGTTGCAGTTAAAATGGTTTTTTAACTGCATATTTGGATTTAGCACCCTGAAAAACCCTTGGGACGGTTTGATTGTGCAAAAACTAGCTATCAAACTTGCGATTCCAATAAATTGCTGCCGGATTTTGACCAAAAAAACCCACCGGAAAAGCTTTCAAAAAGTCGCATTATAGACAACTGCATAAAAAATAAAATAATTTTTATTTTAAATTATATATATATATATATATATTATATATATATATATATATATATATATATATATATATATATATATATATTCAATTTTTCTTTAACTTTCATTTTATTTTTAAACTTGTAGTATTGATATTTTAAAGGGTATTCAGATCAACTATCCTTCAATGATTTAATTAAAAAATTGTATATTTATGCTAACATATTTTGTGCTTTAAATGACTTTTAAAGTAACTATGGAAAACTACTAACTCTTCATGCTAATTCATTTGTAATTCTCAAAGATTAGATGCCTAACTTTCCCAAAAAAAAATGATAATATTTAATTTTGAAATAATTTATTATTTCATATTTGTATACATTTTTCCTAAATTTTTATATAAATATTACAATTTTAAATTTAACAAACTATATAAATTATTTAAAATAATCAAATTAAATTATAAATGTCACAATTTTAAATTTAATAATCATATAAATCATTAAATCATTAATATTTTTAAAAGTCATTTTAAATTTTCAAATTTCTTTTAATTATTATTATTATTAATTATTATTTATTTTTTTCACACCAAACATTCATTCGTCGTACATATTTTATATATACACTTTTTGATTTTATTTTTATTATGTTTATATTTATATTATTAAGATATTATTTTTGAAGATTATCTTAATTATAATAATTCATTAATCTATGACCCATATCCATGAGTATTAGTCATAACTAACCAACTTGTTAAGATTTCATATAGTCCACTTAGTACTCATTACATTGAGTGATGCTTAGAGAGGTGAAGAAGTGGAATTGAAACTAGCCAAATGAATCACATAACATCAACGATCATCTTTGGGGCTTGAACCTAGTAATTATGACTTCTTGGGAGGTTATGAATCCCGATATTTCTTTTACTCAAGTGCACTTAACTATATCTCAATCAAGTCCATTACTCAAGTGCAAGTCTTAACTATATCTCTCCTAAGAATCAAGTCCATTTAGGTTTCTACCCCATTTGGAAAAACTTAAGAAGTATTGTGACTTATTAACTATTTAGTTAGAGTTCTCTTCACTCTTTTTATTGCATAAAGAGGTTTTGGAAATCCAACATATGAGATCCCATTTTCAAGATTACTTGTTTAGTGGGCTTAATCGTGGGGAAAACTCCATAGTTAAGTGCATTTGAACTAGAGAAGTCTTGGGATGGGTGACCTTCTAGGAGGGGATGTGTGACCTTCTAGGAGGTACTAGTTATTGAGAAAGTTACAGAGATGATGATTGATGTCATGTGATTCATTTGACTTGTTTCAATTCCATTTCTTCACCTTTGTGAGCATCATCTAATGCCATGAGTACTAAATAAACCATATAAAATATACACCAATAACTTACTCTCATATAATAAGTGTTAAATGAAATATTCAAAATCACAAGAAATTAGTCATTTTCAACTAATACTCATAAATATAAATCATAAATTAATAACCTACTTTAAGCAAATAATCCAAAAAATAATATCTTAAATATTGCTACTTTCTAAAACATAACTTTATTTTTCTATTCTTAACTCCATTTTTTTTTATTTTCTATCTTAATCCATTTTTTTTATATTTAAATTTTCTAAATACTTATTCTTTTTTCTAATACTTACCTATCCCAACACCCACCATATCATATTATATACGTACATTTTATTATTCTATTTTTCTTACACACCATATTCATATTAAATACATATTTTTAATATTATATTTATTATGTTTTCTTACACCCACCAATAAATAAATATATTTCTTACCGGCCAATACTCATATTAAATATATCAATTTTTAATATTATATTTTTCTTATCCTCACCCAAACATTACCCACATACATATTTTATGTATGTACATCATTTTAATATCACACTCTATTGTTTGTTAATGCCGACTTTTGTAAAATGTGACCAAATATATTAACAAGATTGCAACGCTTGGTAATAGTTAGCTTCCTCAAGTCAATGGTTCTTGCATTTCTTTCCTCTCCTCATATGAAAAAGTCCACATATCAACTTTTGTTGATAAAATATCTAATCTTTATCGTCATGGACTAATAAAGGAATTTATATATTTATGTAACTTCTTCTCATTATAAATAAATATTATATATAAATGAATATTATAATATAATAATGATGAATTTATTATGAAGAGACTTAATTAGAATTGAATAATCTTAAATCCCTAAGAAATTGGTGGTGGGAGCCCTTGGCCACGAATCTATTTTTTTTAAATTATTAAAAGTAATGGACCATTTTGGTCAATAAAATTTGCTTATATATAAATGAATGTTATAAATAATAATGAAGAACTTATCAAAGATGAGCTTATTAGAATTGGGATAATCTAAAATCTCTAAGAAATTGGTGGGAGAATTGATTAGGCTGTCAAATAAAAAAAATAAAAAAATATCAACAAATCTTCATTCACCTTAAATTAAAATAAAAATGTTTCAACAATGAATATAGACAAATACTAAAAAAACCAAAAAACTTTGTCACAAATATAATTTTTTAAACCTTACAAATTCTGTAACACACTATAACCGTTGATAAGCATTAAGACTAAACATATTTTAAACATATTCCCTTAAGAATGGATTAGGCTATCAATTAAAAAAAATAAAAAAAATATCAACAAATCTTCATTCACTTTAAATTAAAATAAAAACCTTTCCACAATAAATATAGACAAATACTAAAAATACATGAAAAAATCAAAAAGCTTTGGCAGCACTTAAAAATCCAACGATGAATACAAACAAATATTAAAAATACATGAAAAAACGATGAATATAGACCAATACTAAAAATACATGAAAAAAACAATAAGCTTTGCCAGCACTTAAAGTAAAAGTATTTGTTATTATTCTTCTTCCCTGTCAATATATTTTCTTTGTTTTACTTAGAAGCTTTCTTGTCTTGCAGTTCGTAGAAGTGAAAAGCCTTTGGTATGTCGTCGTAGATCGACCCTATGCCTATGTTATTATATAAGGAATTAGAGTTGCATAACAGGTCAAAATTTATACAATTGCAATTCCCCTTTGGTCTTTCAACTTTAGTATTTTTTGGTTGTGGTTATAGATAATAGGGACTAGATTTGGTTGTGGTTATAGATAATAGGGATTAGATTGGGTCAATTTACAATATAATTATTGTATTTATGGTATAGTGTGAGCAATTAAGTTGGAATAAGAGAATATAAATGAAATATTTTTCATCTTTGTGTCTAAAGGTTCATTTTACAATCTAGTATGAGGAGATGTGTAAATTTGCTTGTCTTTTTATCCCTGCTTTTTAAAATAAAATAAATAAAAGAATTATGCTCTAAAAAAAAAAATGTTCACTATAATTAAAAAAAGTGAATATATTCTAAAGTATTAGAAGAGATTTTTTCGGAGAGATCACATCGAATAATTTCTTGGAGCCAACTTTTCGAACCCTCTAGTGTGGTTCATCATTGGGACAAAGGTGTGGTTCATCATCAGGGCAAAGGTGGGGTATCTGTCTAACTATATATATGTGTGTGTGTAGATGCTTAAGAGAAAATAAGGAAAAATAGAATAATCTGTTAGAAAGTCAAATAATAATAATAATAATAATTATTATTATTATTGTAGTCAATGTAAAATGAAATAAACATTCAAAGTTAAATTTATGGGAAAAATACACGAAGTCGAAAACAGAATCATACAAATTATTAAAAACAGATCAATGTATATATATATTATATATATATAATATATATATATATATATATAATATAATATATATATATAGAAAAAGAGAAAGAAGTAAAATAAAAATAAATTATAGTAATAAGTAAATGAATAAATATAAAATTAATAAAATATAGGGACTTAAGAAATATACAATTAAAAAAGACGTTTAATGATAGAAAATCCAAGGAAACTAATTTATTAATAATTCAGGGAAAACAAAAAATCAAATTCCAAAAAAAAAAAAACTAAGAATAAGAGCAGGGTCAGTTGTGCTTAATTTCCAACTTTCATCCCTATTCAAATTGTTACCATGCTTCACCTATATATATATATATATTTATTATATATATATTATATATAATATATATAGTAATGTTAGATCAAATACTCCACCTTTGCCCTGATGATGAACCACAGTAAAGGGTTCGAAACGTTGCTCCAAGAAATTATTCAATGCGATCTCTCCAAAAAAATCTCTTCTAAACATTATGGATCACAAGAGTCTAAACTCAGAAATATTCTAAAGTAATTATAAGTAAAAAAGTTTGTGAATCAAATGTTTAAATTTTATACTTTTCAAAATTATTTCAACAAGAGATTTAAATAAACTATTTCAAGATCTATGTTAACTAATTGATGCCGATATCAACTTCATATATATCTATAGAAAAAAAATAAGTTTTTATACTTAAATTTTTTATTTAGTCCTATATATTCTATATTGCGTTCAAAAATACAATTTAAAAATAACACATTGTATTTTGCACTCTAAAACAATTTGTTCGTGAAGAAATTTGATCCTTCTAGGCTCATATTAGATCCTTTGTTAAGATGAATCTATGTTGGTTTATTTCGTTTTGGTTTAGATTTTTTCCCATTTCAAGTTTGGTGACTTTGGAAATATATATTTTTTATATCTTATTAGATGTGCATTATATGAGTACTTATTTATTTACCAACATAGATCCATTTTAAATAGGGATCTAATATGAGTCCAGAGAGATCCAATTTCTTCAAGTGCAATTTTTTTTAATGAACACACATTATTTAAATGTTTTATATAATTATTTAATTTTTTTATTTTTAATTTTAACCAACATAGCAAAATTTCAACATTGATGACACACTGACACCCTTATCAAACGATACTAGATTGTAGCATTTCCCAATTTTACAAGTAAATTATTTATTGATATCCATATTTTCCTTTGCATAAATAGACATAGATGTGCTATAATAGTGAACTTGAAATCCCCTTAAAAAAAACTTGATATCTTGTGCATTTTCACTTGCTTCCAAGACTTTACCTGGGTATCTTGTGCATTTTCACTTGCTTCCAAGACTTTACCTGGGTATCTTGTGCATTTTCACTTGCTTCCAAGACACTAAAATTTTCATTATTCTCACGACTTGACGACACATGGCTTCTTATCATTGTTTAGTTAATTCAAATACTAAATATTTATTCAATTAGGGTCCATCATATACGATACATTAAATATTAGTTAACCACATATCAGGATGAAAAAGCTAGATATTATATTATATGAGAGATATAAAAGGCAATATGTTTACATTTGAAGATGACCCATAACACTGGATCAAAAATAGGTACAACATGGAAGCATAATCCATATAGCAAAAAGATTCCTGCTAGGAGAGACAGATCTGGGAGATACCCATTTGTATAAAGATCCAAGATCATAGAGGGTGCAAATCAAAAACAAATATCTACTAACTGAAGCAAACCATATACATGAGCAAAGACATAGGAAGAGGAATTTGCTGAGAATGAGATCATGAAGCAGCACCATAAAACCATAATGAGCCAAGGAATAACCTGTGAGACAAAATTACACAACCTAGAAGTCCGGGACAAAAAACTCTTGGATATAAAAGATTTCCCCTTCAGAAAAGACCTGCAAAAACCAGAACCCTGGACCTGATTGAAGACCCATTTTTGATAGAGAGTCAGCTTGCAAATTTTTATCCCTACTGATATGGTGAATTGTGCCTCCAACCAAACAACCCCATAAGAAATTGATCCTATCCATCCAGCCAACAAGGTGAGGCATTAATATATGATTTTTTCTTGAGACGAAATCCACCATTACTTTCGAATCTCCAAATACCGAGACATGCTGAATATCAAGAAAGAGGCAAAAATTTAACAGTCCAGCAAGAGCCATAGACTCTGCTTTACTGTTGGAGCCTTTCCCCCCATTCCAGTGAATAGAAAAATGAGTGATTTCATTAACCATAATGAATACACCACAGCCACAAGAGCCTTTCTGCTCAGCACCGTCGAAGAACGCCTTAGGGAAAGATGAGAGCTCCTTTGATTGATCTGCGTAGGGTCCTTTTTTTGTTTGAGAGGCTTCTGCAGAAGGGCTTCAAAGGAAGCGACAATTTTAAAGAAGATTTCCGAGAAAGGAGATTTAATGCCATTGAAAATATTGTTGTTACGCCACTTCCAAATGCTCCATAGAGAAATGATAAAGATCCTTCTCCATGATTCCTTCTGCTCGCTGCACCACAGAAACATTTCAGAAATTGAAGCATGCGTCATATGCTGAATTCCATAACTGATCTCCAAAGCCTGCCATATTTGTTGCGATTTTTTGCATTTTAAAAACAAGTGAACATTACTTTCCCCCTCTGACCTACATAAAGAACATGGACCCGGCCCATGCCATCCTATTTTCATTAAATTTTCCCAGGTTAAATTCTTGTTGTGGAAAGTTAGCCAAGCAAATAGAATCATTTTTGAAGGGAAACCATCCTTCCAGAAAATTCGAGGGAAAACAAGATTGCGCGCAAGAAGCTTCGAGCCAATTAAATGCTGATATACATATTTAACTCGTACTATAATCATCTCTTTCAAAAGATTCCATATAAGATAATCAGAATCCACAGAACGAAAAATGCCACAGTTTCTAAGGCCCGCCCTGATGCGATCCCATTGAAGTGCGATCACCTGAGGCATTTCCAGAACGTCTGCATCTTTCCACAGAGGAATCGATCCCTGCCAGCCAGCAATCAAACTATCCCAAAAGAAATGACCTCTTCTATGAAAGAAATTCAATAAATACTCTGGTACATTGACCTCCTCAGCGCCACGCATGAATTGATCCTTACCAATAAGGATCTTACTACCAGATTGAAAACGCCAAATTAAGTTCTTCAAATAATAGTTTTCAATCTTGCGAAAGCTGAGCCAAATTGAAGAACAATATGAGGCACTGATCTTTCCTTTTCTGAATCAGAACGGTAAGTCCTTCCTTCCTAAGTATTTCGACTGAATCGTGATACTCCATGGACCTTAACCATGAAAAGCTATCCACAGGGACTTGCATAAAAGAGCCTTTCCGAAGGTGCGCATATCGATCAAACCCCAACCTTCCATACTCTTTGGTAAAGAGATACTGGATAGCTTTGAGAGATGGAATTTCCTCCTATCCGCTTGACCACCCCAAATGAAGTTAGCTATTAATCTATTCATGCTATTAATAATACTCGCAGGAAGAAAAAATAAATGCGCCCAGTAAACCGCGAGTTGATTTAATACTGATTGCACCAAGATCACTCTTCCCACCAATGAGAGGCATCTATATTCCCAAGCTGAAAGCCTCCTGTAGAATCTATCTAGGATCCATTGCCAATCAGTTTTTGAGTACCATTAGCTTTTATCTGAAAACCCAAGTATTTGATACCACAATTGATAGATTGCGCATTAATTCCAAAGAGATCAGATAACCATGCAACAACATCTTGATTTATATCATTGTGATAGATTGTTGACTTCTCATTGTTAACTTGCAAACCCGTAGCCTTTTGGAATTTTTTCATGATTTCATAGAAGCATATCCAAGTGAACCTGCAAAACAAGCCGAATAAGATGATATCATCTACAAATAAATTGTGGGAGATTGAGATATTTCTGAGATTTTCAGGGGGCGACACATGTTTTCCTTGACAACCTTATTGATATGCAGGCTAAGAGAGTTCATTGCCAGAATAGATAAAAGAGGGGAGAGGGAGCATCCTTGATGAAGACCCCTTTCCGCACGGAAGAAAGGAGATGGAATCCCATTGATGACGATCGCATAGTCCACTATTTCAACGCAGGCCATGATCCAGTTGATCATGTTGGTTCTCAACCCAATCTGTGCGAGCAAAACCCTGATGAAGCCCCAATCCAGGCAGTCATATGCCTTCCAGAGATCGATCTTGAGAATAACCGCATCACATTTTTTTGAATGAATAGCATACAAACCTTCTTGAGTACTTGCAACTGCATCATGAATGTTTCTTCCTTTTAGAAAACCGTGCTACTCCTTTGTTAGGAACTCTGAAAAAACTCCTTTGATTCTCTCAGCTATGATCTTTGAAACAATCTTGAAGGAGATGTTACATAGCAAAATCGGCCTAAAATCCTTGAAAGATTGAGCATCCCCCTTTTTGGGAATGAGCTCTATGTTAGTGGAGGAGATTTTTTTATTGATACTACCCTACATTCTGGACCCTCTACCATCCTCAATAGATCATCTTTGATGATATCGAAAAATTGAATGAAGAACTCTATCGTCCAGCCATCTGGACCGGGACTCTTGTCCCTTTTAAAGGATTTCATGGTTGTAAGCAACTCCTCCTCTGAAACTGGCTGGAAGATTTGATCATTTAAATCACCATCAAACATCCATGGGAATAGATCAATTCCCCATAGAATATCCTAGATTTTGCATTCATTAGATCTTTTATACTGATTTTTGAAAAATGCCACCGCCTCATTTGTTATATCTTGTTGGGAATAAAGGAAGCCCCCTTTTCCGTGACTGATTTTCCATATAGAATTCTTTTCTCGTCTGGAGTTGGCGAAATTATGGAAAAATTTTGAATTCCTGTCTCCTTCTTTCATCCATATCACTCTGCTTTTTAACCTCCAGAATGCTTCTTCTTGTTCCAAAATCATCAATTTTTTCTTTTGAAGACCCTTTATTCGACATCTCATTTCAAAGGATAAGGAATTAGAAGCCATGGATTCTGCAGCACTGTCTAGCTCCTTTTGAATTTCCCAGAGGTCTTTTTTACTCGCTTTCCTTTTTTGGAACTGCCACTCTTTTACAACCTTTCGGATTGATTCCATCTTATCTTTGAAAGTCATTAAAATAGGAAAAGATTTCGAAGACGACATCTCATTCCAAGCTTTTGAAATAATGTTATTAAACTCTGGATCTTCTAAACATTGCTTGTTGAATTTAAAAGAGTAGCCTTTTCTGAAGCCCTTATCCCTCCATCCTAGGATAATTGGTCTATGATCAGAAATGAAGACATTCTCGATTGTTGAAAAAGGCATGCTCAGAATGTCAATTAGACTAACATGAAGGATAAATCTGTCAATTCTCTTTGCAATATATGCCTTCTCGACCCTTCCATTTTCCCAAGTAGGAAGTATTTTGGGAGGGAGAATGTCAACAAAATTTCTACTTAGAAGCTCATTTTTAATTTTGTTTGCAATAGGATCCTGTTTCTTATTGGTGCCCAGATTTCGTCCATATTAAGAGTGATATTTAGGTCACCTGCAATCAATAAAGATTCAACATCAAAAATTTCTGAAGCAAGGAGACTTTCCCAAAAAGACGATCTGTTCTTGTATGGAGCATATATATTCAGAATATTTATAAAACATTTATGCCCCCTTATCTGTGTTGAAATGAGAATTCCCGCAAGGCAGCTATAAGCTTTTGCACTGATCCAGTGTGGATCCCATAACATCGCTAAACCGCCAGATATGCTGATAGCTTCTACAATAGAAATGTGCCAGAGGGGAAACATTTTCCTGAAATAAGACACTGTTACAGATGTTGCATGCATGGTCTCTTGAATTAATATGATTTTGGGACTTGCCGACATAAAGAAATTCTTTAAGGCCAAAAATTTTTGGTTTGCTCCCAGATCTCTAATGTTTACTGATAAGATGAAATTCATTTCAAAAGCGATCCAGCCATGCTTGCTCTAAGAGGCCTATCTTCAGTCATATCAATGATTGGAATGTTGATCAAGGAAAGATTACTGATTCCTTTGCCTGCACCCTCTCCCCTCCCCTTGAAATGCCTGCTGCCCCTATTATTCTTTCGCCTCACCGTGATATTACTTGCAGAATTGGGGCTTATCTTTGGAGAGCTACAATTTTCGGGCTTATGAACGGTGAGCGGCCTGAGTTCAAGGGATTTTTTGGACAAAAGGTAGTCTAGATCACTACCGATTGAGTTTGTAGGCGAAGAAATATGGGAGTTTACAGGAGTGGGAGTAATCAATGGTTCTTTTCCTTTGCCAGCTGGAGGATTCACCTGTTTAGGGGACGACGATGATGACTGAATATGTAGGACTTCCTTGCTTATTACGGGCCGAGTAATAGGAAGAGGATTTGGGACAGCATGATCGAAGGATGGTTCCAAAGGAGATTTTGGAGGACGTGGAATCTCATAATCAGAGGCAGTCTCCAACGGGGGAATCGAAGGAGAAATTCTGTACAAGGGATCCGAGTCTTTGAGCGACAGGGGAGATTTCAGATAGTCAACATCAAATTCCTTTTGATGAATCAACCGAGACTGGCTTTTTGGAGATGTTGATTTCTCCGAATCCAAGGAAGAGGCTTTTAATCTACGAGACATTTCCGCGAATTTGGTTAGACCATAATGTTTTCGACTTTTGATAGGACACCACGAGCAATTCTTGATAAGGTGACCAGTGTGATGGCAAGCTGCGCACCTAAAGGGCACACCCCTGAAATCTAGCCTCTGTCTAATATTTTTCTCATTCCAACAGATATCAATGTGCTCCAGAAAGCCTCCTCTGTAGGATTTTTCTATCAGTATTTAGGCCATTCTTTTGTCTTTCTCCCCTAAACACCACAGATCAACATAAACGCACCTACCTATAGCATTTCCGATTTCTGTTAAAGTCTCCTTCGACCATAATTCTAGAGGCAAACCGGGAAGTTTAACCCATATCAGGTTATTAGAAGGCGTGTTTTTTAAAGGGTTGTAACCCAAGTACCACCTATGCAAGGCCAGAAAACTACAACCATAAACCCATTGATGTTTCAGAATGGATTCCAGGTCAACCACACTAAGAAAGTGAAAGCAATACCACTCCTTTAATAACCTGGCCACGATCGGAACATATCCTATTAATGGCTTCCACCGCAATTCAAGCCAGTTTCTCATTTGTTGGTCATCCATCTTTGGGAAATGCCACCGGCCTACCAGTGCATTATCCTGAAGGCTTCCAATGCAGTCTGCGAAGTGGACGTTGTCAATTTTTATGGCTGCTGGAGGAGGTATAGATTTAACAGGCTTTTGACTCTTCCGTGATTGATCTCCAACATAAGCCTTTCCTTTTAGCTCTTTCTCGAATATATTATCCCCTTGATGGCCCAAAGGACGAATCAATATTTCATCCAAAGTGGACTGCCAATCATTAGACAACTTGGTGTTTCCTTGGAGGGACTTCGCCTGAATGGCCGCGTGGACCATTGCCTCCGTGGCAGATGTGTCTGACAGAAACTCCATTCATAAATAAAACACCTAATCCTTATCTCATAAGTATAGGAGGAAATCCAAGGGGGATGTGAGTCGGACACTGCAAACTAACAGGACAGGGGATGTCTGAACAAAATTCCTGGAGAGAGAAAGATCAAATACCTCCCGGCTGACCAAAGTACATGCTAAAGGAACCCTCAGGAAGCAAAAGGCACATTCTCGAAGGGATATATTTCAAAGACTAGGCCAATTGTCCCCCTATTAATAGATGGATGACAGAATCATGTGCCGGATTGCGTCATGAAGGAGAGATATTTGAAAAATGACGGCTCCATTTGATTCAAGCATTTACTCTCGTCCTAAAATAGACTTAAATGACCTGGCAAGCAAAAGATAAGCATCTAGAAAGATCTACTCGAGAAAGCCCTGAAAAGTTAAGGGGAATTCAAAACTTGAACCGAAAAACAGAATCCGGCAACCTAGGGAGAACCTTGATCGGGAAAACCAGGAAGGTAGACAAGAGAGAAGCAGGAGCCGAAAACTCTACTGCATTTCGTAGGACCTTCGAGACATGATTCAGAAACAAAGAAATCCAATTGCTCACCCCTAACCATGGAGAAGCTCCTCATGAAACCTCATCGGGGCAAACTATACAACAACAGAAAAATTCACATACACACCACCATGGTCCTAGCTTAAAACGAAAGTCAGTGCATGGCTTTGAGATGACACAAAAATTTTGAAATCTTAAAACCCGAAACCATGACCAACAAGAGGATAGCTTTTCAGACATGAGAAGAGTTACATATACCAGAGAAAGAAACTCTTTTCCTCTACAAACGAACCAGTCTATTTGGAATATAATTCACGTAATTCCTTAGTAATCGATAATCACTCCTTGATTTTTCTAATTCATGTAAGCTGTTTCTTTCCTTTTAATCTAAAGCCATTTAAAAACAGTAAAAACATAATAAAATATCAGAAGACCAACCTGGAGTCACAGACGCACTGAAGCCGAGGTGCATTCGATAAAACAAAGAGGATGTCTCAGTCGAAAATAACCGAAAACCATAAACAGATACAACTGAGGTGATAAACAAACCACTGCATCTTGAGGACGCAGGGAGAAGGCAGTGAATATCAGGGAACAAATGAGAATTAAGGCAGTAAATATCAGAGGACGGAAGATAAGGCAAGCTGACAAGAAAATGAGTAAAAGAGCTAAACCTTCGGGACGAGCTCTTTTAAGGACAGGGAGGAAGACATGCAGGTCTAGAACAGATGTCGTCTGGAGAGAATGCATGAGATGGACTCCATATAAAATAAGGAGGCAATTCTGGGATATTGAGCTCTTGCAAAGTTTTACACACCTGGATAAAGGTTATGGCCTGTCATACCACTAAGTTTAACATAATATTCCATGAAATTTGAAACAATTACAATTTATTTCAAAAAATTATTTATGTTGTTTCCATTTTTATTGATATGAGATGCATTTAGATAATTTATTTCTATTAAAAATAAAATTATGAAATAGAAATAAAATTATGAAATAGACTTTGTTTATTTTAGAGATGCAAAGATGAAATAAACTTACTCTTAGTTTTAATTAACTAGCCCAAGACCCAAGAATGCAGTTAGCTAGTAAAAATGGAGATAGTGCCATAAATAAGTTAGGTATCCAAAAATATAGTGAGAATTTAAGTGATAATAACAAGCCAAGTGAAGTGTAGTTTCACTCTTAGAAAATAGGGTCTAACTCCTCAAAAGCATACTTATTCCTAGAAAGTAGGAATTTACAAATGGTGGTTTATGAGCTCACAATTTTGGCAACCCATTCTATTTTCCATGGTATTACATATTATGCATGTGATGGAAAATTATGCATGCAAATCTAAACTCTATAAATACAACTAGTCTCCAAAAATAGGACTAAAGTCTAATGGATAAGGTTTATTGAAGAATATAAGGATGATTGGTTATAGTAAACTCCAAGAATAAGAAGCCTACTTAAGTGTAATTGCTCACTTTCCTAGGAGGAGGATAAGGATAAGGATAATGGATAAGACAATGGATAAGGATAATAGATAACGCCATGCTAGTGAACTATGTTGCTATGTCACATCCTTTGTATTTCCTAGTCACTATGGTGTGCCATCTTATATGGAATCATCTACTAGAAATAAAAATTACTAAAAATAGAAAATGCAACAAATATCATTCCTCTGAAAGTGGTAAGAAATTTGCATGTAACCAAACCCTCTAAACCACAATTGGGATGTGCACATTTTTTTTGTTGTTGGAAATTTTCACCATGTTAGTGTTGCTAACAAAATTACAAAGCAACAAAACAAAATGAATGTGAAAATAAAACATAGAATGAAACAGTACAAATGAGACACTAATATACATGGTTCACATGATTTGGGCTACATCCATGGAGAAATAACGAGTTCTTCTTTTTATTCCATCCAACAAAATGAAGATATGCAACTTGCAACACATCCATTGCAACCTCCTCTTCTCTCTCTCAAATACAATGCTCTCTCAATAATACACAGTCACAATACAATTCCCTCCTAAAAAGAGGGTTTCCTTCAATGAAAAAAGCCATAACATAACATCTAATTTCATATATGTGACTCAATGATGAACAATCCAAATTGACTATGAAATTATAATATTTTACAAGGCAAGTTTTCCAAAAACTTATGTTTGGGGTGCTATAACTAAACCCTTGCTGGGGGGCTCCTAAAAAATTTCACTGGCACCCTTAGACCTGTAGTGAAAATAGTTGGGGGGAGGGGGGGAGCCCCCCTACAACCCCTATCAAGAATTAGGGTCCAAATGAAACTAAAAACAAGACCTCTGAATCAAGAAGATAATTAGGATTCACAACCAACAATTAGGTATTCATATACAAACAATTATATGAGTGGAAACAATTTTCATACATGATAGATACTAATGTACACAACAACTTATGAAAAACAAAATATGACAAAGGTGAGGTAAAGAATAAAATCCAATTGAAAGAACTCCCCCAACCCCTCCTAAAAATATAATGCATATTATATCTACTATGCAATTGTGATGAAGAAGGATGGTATTGCTAATCATCATCACCATCATGGATCTCTCCTATCCAATCATGTGAAGTTCCCTTGGCTACTACTCAAGTCATATAATTTATCACAATAGTAGTGAGTGTTTGTGGAAGATCAAGAAAACAAGATCTAGTTCTATGTATCTTGGCAATACAATCCGCTAATTTACTAGTTGCCTATAAAGTATGATATGCCCCCCATGGCTTGTGTTCTAGATATGCAATATGATACTCACATACTTCTAAATTAGATTCTAAAATTTGTTTAGAAATTTTATCTGAATATTGTGTAAAAACATCTCAAAGATTTGCTTCGAGAAGAGACAAAATGGTTGTAAGAGATTCCTCCTACAGTGGATACAAGGGGCCTTCCTTGAACTTAACATCCAACCTTTCTCTACTTTCATGTTGTGCATGTGCTATAAGAGAAACATTATCAAGCTTAGGAGTAAAATGAGAGAAGGAATACAACTTAGAATAATAATCCACCTCACCAACTACAACTCTAGAAACATTTATCATTTCGGAAAATTATCATTGAATCCATAGTGAACTCAACTCACTTGACTGTACCTAAGTCTATAATCTGTTAGATAAAGAGGATATTCATGGAGAGCTTAGAAACATGTGATACTTTATAAAATATTCTGTAATTAAGGTCCACTCTCCCTTCTCTACACACTCTCATAGAGTTTTGTCTCCCATCAATATAGGAGGTCTACTGCAAGGTACCAAGGAAAAAAAATAATGCTTTGATGTAGTCATATGATTAAAGGAACTTGGGTTTACGATCCATCTATCACATAATGAATCCATAATAGTAAAAACATGGCCCTTAACTTGATCCTCTTGTGGCTTGTCTTCAACTTCTTCTTAAGATTGTGTGGTTTGCAATCTATACGGTTGTGTTGTTGAAGTACTTTTTCCGTTAGATCAATGGTCTTCACCATACAAGAAATATCTAGATGAAATAATCTGTTACAATATATGTACTATGTTCTCTTGTTTTTAGACTTTATTTCCTTGGGGCTTGAAATCTATTAAGTGAATTCAATGCTTTCTCCATCTATGTGATCAAGATCACTTTAATTTTGCTTGTTCCCATCCCACATTGTAAGCACATGAACCTTGACATTTTTAAGAGCTCCCATGTGAATGATATTATTTTTCTCATGAATGAGTGAATATATAAAGTCATCTGTTAAGGACATATTCCAAGTTTTTCTCATAGAAAGCCTTGTAGTGTATAAAGAAGATACAAACACATATAGTCTAGATCTTGGGCGATAAGATCCAAAAGGCTTGAATGCTAAGAGAGGAGGAGAGAAACAATACAAATCAACCATGAAACTAATCATAAGAACATTGATGAAAATGCATGAACCAAATACATCACAAAAAAATACGAAGAGAGAGAGAGAGAGAGAGTCAAGGTAGTGAATGTGTACGCTTCGTCCCTATATGGGGAAAAGCTAGAATTCCGGGACAAGATTATTTCATTAAAGAATTACCAATGGAATTAGAGCTCCATCGCTGGAGGTGACTTCAACACTACTATATTCGCATTAGAGAAACATGGTGACTTCAACACTTCTAAAGCTTTGTATTTGATTTCTGAGTCTATTTCGGAGAGAGGTCTTAAGGCTTATGAGATTGATGACTTATTTGATTTGGAGAAGAGTTGGATAAACATTTATGTCCCTTTAGTTCAAGTTGTCAGCGTCAGTAGTGATCGACCAAATGAAGTGAAAATTCAATGCTTGATATTGGGAAAAGATGATTTCCAGTCCTGGAAAGATAATCAGTCTTCAACCATGTTATTTTTTTGATGGTGCTTCAAAAGCAAATCCAGGGGATACAAAGAGTGGGAGGGTGATTGATTGTCCCAAAGAACATGGAGAGACTAGATTCACTTGGGGTTTAGGTAAAATATCAAATAATCGAGTTGGATTTTTAGCATTATGGAAATGCCAGAAGATCCTTAAAAATAAGGGAATAAGAAAAATTAAAATGCTTGGGGACTCGATGATCATTATTAGAATGATCTCTAAGGCTATTTCGTCTTGGGTCTCTTCATTCCCTTTTCTGGTAAGAAGAATTGCAAATAAGAAGAATTGATTTGCAGTTGAAAATTTTGAAGAGGCCTCCTTAATCCATATACTTAGGAATCTAAATAAAGATACCGATAAAATGGAAAATACTCGGGTAGAGCTTGAAAAAGGAGTTATAGATTTACTAGAACGTTGAAGTTATAGATATCATAGAAGCAAATTTTGTATTCATATATGTAAATGATTCTGACC
>APFE030383344.1:335797-369121 GCA_000404065.3 Pinus taeda | reverse complement strand
AATATATTTTATATCGCAATTATCTCTTATAATTACCTTTACACCAAACACCCACCAATATTCATATTATACCCCTACATTTTAATATTATATATTTCTTACCCACAAATATTCATATTAAATACTATAATTTTTAATATTATATTTTCCTTACGCAACATTACTCACATACATATTTTATATATCTACACCATTTTAATATCACACTCTATTGTTTGTTATTTATATGAATGCCCACTTTTGTAAAATGTGAACAAAAATATTAACAAGATGATCACGATTGGTAAAGTTAGCTTCCTCAAGTCAATGGTTCTTACATTTCTTCCCATGATAGCCTTTTTAACTAACAATAATTAATTGGTCTTTATCTTTATTTACTTTTGGTCGTTTACTTTTGACTACGTAGGTTTATTTATTGTTTTATCTAAAATATTTTTTTATCGTCTTTGTATTGTGATTGTGAATATTTTTAATAGCCCAGTGGTAAAGGTTTTCCCATGTTAAAAGAAATTAGGTATTAATCAAAATTACTATTAGGAAAGAAAGTTTTGTTTTGTTTTTTTGGAAATTAAAATGTTTTATTTTCAATTACTTTCATTTAAATGGTATATATCAAATGTTGGGTCACATATGTGGTAGAATAATGACATAGAAAATAATGTAAGGATATTTGGTAATATATTTTCAAGTGTTTTACTAAAAATGTTGGAAAGGTGTCATCTTGTGTTTACTACATCGTTTATATTTATATTGAACAGTATACTAGTACAACCACATTACAAATATTGATGTGGTTAATATAATCGAAGGCTTCATAAATATAACAAAAAAACTATTGCAACACAAAAAATGTCTTACCAATGCATACATTTACCTAATTAAGATTATGGGTCAACTAAAACCTGAGAAAAAAAAAGAATCACACATCTTATTGTAAAATGGACCATTTTGATAAATAAAATTTGATTATATAGAAGAAGAAGAAGTTATTTTAACATCCACAAGGCTAAAGATAGCCTATGGGACAAATTGCTTCTCTATCCCATGAACTTATCATGAAGGAACTTATTAGAATTTGAATAGTCTCAAATCACTAGGAAATTGGTGGGTGGGGAGCCACTTGGCAGGAATCTATTTTTTAAAATTATTAAAAATAATGGATCATTTTGCTAAATAAATTTTTCTTATATATATATATATGAATGTTATAAATAATAATGAGGAACTTATCATGGAGGAGCTTATTAGAATTTGAATAATCTCAAATCCCTAGGAAATTGGTGGGCGGGGAGCCACTTGTCACACTCGGTAACAAACTACAACCTTTGATAAGCATTAAGACTGAGCATATGCTAGCATATTCCCTTGAAAATCAATCTAAGCCGTCAATTAAAAAAATTAAAAATGTCAACCAATCCTCATCCACTTTAAATTGAAATAAAAAGCCTTGAACAATTAATATGGACAAATGCTAAACACTTACATTAAGAATATTTATTCTTATTCTTCTTCCTTGCTCCCCAAATCAATATATTTTCTTTGTTTTAATTAGAAACTTGCTTGTCTTGTAGTTCCGTAGAAGTGAAAAACCTTTGTTATGTCGTCGTTGGGGGCTTTTCCATTTCAAATATGGTAGATCGAGCCTATGCCATACGTCACGTCGAGGCTTTCATTCCTGCCAGATGCCTCTAGGTCTTGGGTCGTTAACCTGTTTCCTTACGTCCGAGGAAGACGAGCTATTAGCCAACCAGAAGCAGTTTTAGAGCATACTTTAGGCTTGTAATTATAGTCCATCATATGCCATACGTCACATCAAATATTAATTAGCTACATATATAACCCAAATTTAGTTTATTATTTCATACACAACCACATTTACATTTAAGAATATAATTATTACTTTATTTTAAATGTAGAGGGTGTTTTAAGACTAAAGTTGAACTTAGTACACCGTGAGCTACAAAGGTAAAATTTTAATGCTTTAACATAATACTTCATGAAATTTGAAACAATTACAATTTACTTCAAAAAGTTATTTATGTTGTTTCAATTTTTAATGATATTAGATGCATTTAGATAAATTACTTCTACTAAAAATAAAACTATGAAATAGAGTTTGTTTATTTAGAGATGCAAAGACTTAAGGATAATTGCTCACTTGTCTAGGAGGAGGATAAGGATAAGGATAAAGGTAATGGATAATACAATGGATAAGGATAATAGATAAGGCCATCCTAGTGCACTATGTTGCCATGTCACATCCTTATCATTTCCTAGTCACTACCTAGTCACATGGTGTGCCATCTTATATGGAAGCACCTACTAGAAACAAAAATTACTAAAAATAGAAAATGAAACAAATAGAATTCCTCTGAAAGTGGTAGGAAATGTGCATGTAACCAAATGCCCTAAACCATAATTGGGATGTGAAAAAAAAATGAATTTTGGCAATTTTCACCATGTTAGTGTTACTAAAAAAATTACAAAGCAATAAATCAAAATGAATGCAAAAATAAAACATAGAATGAAACAATACAAAGGAGACACTAATATACATGGTTCACCTGATTTGGGCTACATCCATGGAGATATAACAAATTCTTCTTTTTATTCCATCCAACAAAATGAATGGATTCAACTTGCAACAAATCCATTACAACCTCCTCTCCTATCTCTCAATTACAATGCTCTCTCAATAAAACATAGTCAGAATACAATTCCCTCATAAAAAGAGGGTTTCCTTCAATGGAAAATAACCATAACATAACATCTACTTTCATATCTATGACTCAATGATGAACAATCCAAATTGGCTATGAAATTATAATATTTTACAAGGCAATTTTTCCAAAAAATTATGTTTGGGGTGCTACAACTAAACTCTTGCCGGGGGGCTCCAAAGAATTTTCATTGGATCCCTTAGACCTGTAGTGAAAATAGTTGGGCAGGGGAGCCCCCCTACACCCCCTATCAAGAATTTGGGTCCAAATGCAACTAAAAATAAGACCTTTGAATCAAGAAGATAATCAGGATTCACAACCAACAATTAGGTATTCATGTACAAACAATTATATGAGTCCTAACAATTTTCAGCCATGATAGATACTAATGTACATAACAACTTATGCAAAACAAAATATGACAAAAGCGAGGTAAAGAAGAAAATCCAATGGAAAGAACCCCCCGAACCCCTCCACAAAATATAATGCATATTATATCTACTATGAAATTGGGATGAAGAAGGATGGTATTGCTAATCAACAACACCATCATGGATCTCTCCTGTCCAATCATGTGAATTTCCCTTGGCTACTACTCAAGTAATATATGTATGGGGGATTACTACTCAAGTAATATAATTTATCACAATAGTATTTAGTGTTTGTGGAAGACCAAGAAAACGAGATCTAGTTCTATGTATCTTGGCAATATAATCTGCTAGTTTACTAGTTGCCTATAACGTATGATATGCCCTCCATGGCTTGTATTCTAGATATGTAATAGGATACTTATGGAATTCTAAATTAGATTCCGAAACTTGTTTAGAAATTTGATCTGAATATTATGTAAAAACATCTCAAAGATCCACTTCGAGAAGAGACAAAATGGTATTGTTAGAGATTCCTCCTAGAGTGGATACAAGGGGCCTTCCTTGAACTGAACATCCAACCTTTCTCTACTTTCATGTTGTGCATGGGTTATAAGAGAAATATTATCAATCTTAGGAGTGAAATGAGAGAAGGAATACAACCTAGAATAATAATCCACCTCACCAACTACAACTCTAGCAACATTTATCATTTCGGAAAATTATCATTGAATCCAAAATGAACTCAACTCACTTGACTTTACCTAAGTCTATAATATGTTAGATAAAGAGGATATTCATGGAAAGCTTAGAAACATGTGATACTTTATAAAATATTCTGTAATTAAGGTCCACTCTCCCTTCTCTGCACACTCTCATAGAGTTCTGTCTCCCATTAATATAGGAGGTCTACTGCAAGGTACGAAGGAAGAAAAATAATACTTTGATGTAGTCATATGATTAAAGGCACTTGAGTTTGCGATCGATGTATTAGATAATGAATCCATAATAGTAAAAAATGGCCCTTAACTTGATCCTTTGGTGACTTGTCTTCAACTTCTTCTTAAGATTGTGTGTTATGCAATCTATTGGGTTGTGTTGTTGAAGTACTTTTTCCATTAGATCAATGGTCTTCACCATACAAGAAATATCTAGATGAAATAATCTGTTACAATATATGTACTATGTTCTCTTCTTTTTAGACTCTCTTTCCTTGGGGCTTGAAATCTACTTAGTGAATTCAATGCTTTCTCCATCTATGTGATCAAGATCACTTGAATTTTGCATGTTCCCATCCCACACTGTAAGCACATGAACCTTGGCATTTTTAAGAGCTCCCATGTGAATGATATCTCATGAATGAGTGAATATATAAAGTCATCTATTAAGGGCATATTCCAAGTTTTTCTCATAGAAAGCCTTGTAGTGTAGAAAGAAGATACAAACACCTATAGTCTAGATCATGGGCGATAAGGTCAAAAAGGCTTGAATGCTGAGAGAGGAGGAGAGAAACAATACAAATCAAACAGGAAACTAATCATGAGAACATTGATGAAAATTCATGAACCAAATACATCACAAAAAATTATGAAGAGAGAGAGAGGGGGAGAGAGAGAGAGAAGGATTCCGTTAACAAGAACAATTATATGCAATATGGCCAATTTTTGGACCTCTTCTTATCGACCTTCATTATCTTCCTATTGCCTTCTTATCAGGTGTCATGTTCAAGAAATAAACTTTGATTAGGTTTGACTCTGTCAATTACATATCTATCAAGTTCCCTTTTACATTAAAAATGACTTTATGAATTATACATCTAAGCTAAGATTGTAAGAATTCTTAATATCCAAATCAATCTCCCCCCCTTAGAATATGAGGGTTCCTATCATTTCAGTGATCCTAAAAAAAGAGGGGCCCCATTATGTTTAATGTATCATCATGATTACAATGTGCTACAAGTAAATGCTGAGAAGGGTTTTGCATAGTCAAACCATAACCATGGGTTTGTGGATGACCCATAACTAAGTTTGAAATGGTAAGCTTGGAGAAGGGTTTTGTATGGTTTACCCATAACCATGGATTTATGGATGACCCATATTTGAGTTCCTATTTTTCTAGCATTAGACCTCTAGTTTATAATTTTGTTTGTAACTTTTGTTTTAGTTGATGAAATTAGATTTTGTTGAAAACCATTTAATTTATTGAAGATATATTTCCATTGATATAAGATAATTGCTTTGATGTAGTCCATCGAGTGAGAAAATCCTTTCTGAAACTCGAGGTAGATGTGGTTGTGTTACTTTATAAACTTGTGTGACTTCAGTGGATGATATTGTGTAAATGGGGAAATGAAATCAAATTCCATTAAAAAACCCATTTAAGGTCATAGAAAATCCTTTAAAATGAGTTATCATACACACTTTGAATTTCTCTATAGAGTTCATAGAACTTGTATAAATTTTGCTAAAAATTGTTGCCTGTTTTCCATCCATTATTGTGCTTTAACAACTGTCATTCAATTGTGGGTAAGCTAAGAAAGGGATGAAATGAGGTCACCTAACCTTCCAAATATTGCATGTAAATGCCACATGATGTTCCCATGGGGTGGTAGGAGAAATTAATAAACTAACCATACTCTCAACAATAATTGCACATGCCAATGATGGAGTGGTAGTATAAATAAATAAACTAACCGTACTCTCAACAACCATTGCACATACCAATGATGCCCATACTCCAATAGAAAAATTAATAAACTATCATTACTCTCAACAACCATTGCACATACCAATGATGCACATACACTTTCACAATTTTAACATGTTTATGACACAACATATTACATACCATACTTTCCATTCATTGAAATTTACAATTTTTTTCTTCTTCTTTTTTTTTCTATCTTATTCTTCAAATCTAGATAAACCTAAGTTGAAGTTAGCCTACTTATTGAATAGAAGAATAATATGTCTAATTACAAAATATTATCATAAAAATATGCAAAACTGAAAGACCTTACAATTTGAACTCCTTACAATTTGAAGCTTTACAAGGCCACAGATCCCTAGTGGTTCGATTACCGGACTTTCCAACTTTGTCAAGTGACTCAACCGTGCAACCGAAGCCGCCAAACATTTAAAATCCCTTTAATCTCGACTCTCAATTTCTTCAAATTCCTCAAGTCACCGAGTGAAGGCGGCATTCTGTCCAACAAAGGGCTTCCCATTCACAGAACTTGCAAATTATGCTCTGAACTCAAACTGTGCTTGGCAATTCTTTCAAGTTTGTATCTGTCAACTTTATTTATTTCAAGGACCCTGGCCTCGGTCTAAAAGACAATTGGATTTGTTAGATAAACTTGACCCTATGATGGAGTTGAGGTTATGTCAACAGTTATGGTTAACAGTGGTGGTTTTGGGCACTAGTATTGGTGACTCATGGTATTGAACCCATGGTATTACATGTAGTTAAAGCCCTTAAAAGGCTTGTGTATTCTCCATTGTAGAGAGCCATGGTTGAACGGTGAAAGCTCAGGTTGTTGGCCGGCTTGGCTGTATTTTAGCCAAGGACAATAATAGATCTATTGTTGGTTGTTTTTTCCCCCAATTGGGGTTTTCCAGATAATCATGGTGTACATGGTTTGAATGTGTATTTCTTGATTATTATATTTATTTCTCTTGAACCCTAACAAGTGGTATCAGATCTCTGGTTGGCAAGGGCCTTGAATAGTTGTTCGAAATGCTCCCATCCACGAAGTGGTGGTGCTGGTTGAAGCAATAGCTCGTTGCACAAACTAGTAATGACGAGTTGAGTGATGGTTCAATGACGAGCAAGAAGAAAATGAAGTCTGAAGGCTTTTCCAAGGCCTCGTTCAATGAGGAGCAAGAAGAAAATGCAAGCCCTGGGAATATTTTTTGGAAATTTAAAAAATCAAGAAAGTCCGGTAATTCTTTTTTTTTTAACATAAATTTGTTGAAGGGATTTTATGGTAATGAAAAATTTCTATTCTGACATAGTAATAGAAATTTTAAATAAAAATCCAGTTACAAGAGAAGGGTTAAATAGTGGGATAGGAGTTTTAGAGGGTGAAATGCATGGTTAAACTTGTAGCAGTTCAAGTTGTGTGTGGGTCAAGATAGTAAAAAATTAAAATTAAAATAAAAATGGAAATTTTCATGTAAATGGGTATACGACTGTAAGGCATGCGTACCCCAGTAAATCACTGGTAAGGCATGTGTACCCCAGTAAATCACTGGTAAAGTCTGAATGTCCGCTTGGGTGATATGGGGATGCATGTGGTGTTATGATGAAGCATGCTGAACTAGGATAGCTTGTGAGATTATCAAATTCCCTAACATTGACTGGGTAGGGCCTGGAGGTGAGTGGTGGCTGGCTCACTTGGCAAATTTGGCTAAATTTGGCCAAGGAAAACTCAAAGTCAAGTTTAAAGGGGGGATTGTTAGATAAACTTGACCCTATGGTGGAGTTGAGGTTATGTCAACAGTTATGGTTAACAGTTCTGGTTTTGGGCACTAGTATTGGTCACTCATGGTATTGAACCCATGGTATTACATGTAGTTGAAGCCCTTAAAAGGCTTGTGTATTCTCCATTGTAGAGAGCCATGGTTGAGCGGTGAAAGCTCAGGTTGTTGGCTGGCTTGGCTGTATTTTAGCCAAGGACAATAATAGATCTATTGTTGGTTGGTTTTTCCCCCAATTGGGGTTTTCCAGATAATCATGGTGTACATGGTTTGAATGTGTATTTCTTGATTGTTATATTTATTTCTCTTGAACCCTAACAAGTGGTATCAGAACTTTGGTTGGCAAGGGCCTTGAATAGTTGTTCGAAATGTTCCCATCCACGAAGTTCCCATCCATGAAGTGGTGGTGCTGGTTGAAGCAATAGCTCGTTGCACAAACTAGTAATGACGAGTTGAGTGATGGTTCAATGACGAGCTGAGTGATGGTTCAATGACGAGCAAGAAGAAAATGAAGTCTGAAGGCTTTTCCAAGGCCTCGTTCAATGAGGAGCAAGAAGAAAATGCAAGCCCTGGGAATATTTTTTGGAAATTTAAAAAATCAAGAAAGTCCCGTAATTCTTTTTTTTAAGATAAATTTGTTGAAGGGATTTTATGGTTAATGAAAAATTTCTATTCTGACATAGTAATAGAAATTTTAAATAAAAATCCAGTTACAAGAGAAGGGTTAAATAGTGGGATAGGAGTTTTAGAGGGTGAAATGCATGGTTAAACTTGCAGTAGTTCAAGTTGTGTGTGGGTCAAGATAGTAAAAAATAAAAATTAAAAAAAAATTGGAAATTTTCATGTAAATGGGTATACGACTGTAAGACCTGGTAAGGCATGCGTACCCCAGTAAATCACTGGTAAAGTCTGAATGTCCGCTTGGGTGATATGGGGATGCATGTGGTGTTATGATGAAGCACGCTGAACTAGGACAACTTGTGAGATTATCAAATTCCCTAACATTGACTGGGTAGGGCCTGGAGGTGAGTGGTGGCTGGCTCACTTGGCAAATTTGGCTAAATTTGGCCAAGGAAAACCCAAAGTCAAGTTTAAAGGGGGGATTGTTAGATAAACTTGACCCTATGGTGGAGTTGAGGTTATTTCAACAGTTATGGTTAACAGTTGTGGTTTTGGGCACTAGTATTGGTGACTCATGGTATTGAACCCATGGTATTACATGTAATTGAAGCGCTTAAAAGGCTTGTGTATTCTCCATTGTAGAGAGTCATAGTTGAGTGGTGATAGCAAATTTTAAAGCTTAAATTTTATGAGGCCTCTAGAAAATACGCTGGTTGTGCAACTTGCACTGACATGACATGAGAATGAGACTATAAATCAATTGTGAAAATTACACTGCTAATTATGAAAATTACATATGCTACATCTCTATTCCATCATATTTGGCATAATCTCATGTTCTTGATAACAATATTCTATTAATATTTTATTATTTAAGTGGATGGTTTTTCCATCAATATGTGACTCAGCATAAACGCACTCTAATATCTCTGACCCAGCAACACTTGAAAACCATATTTGGTTTCTTATATAATGGTTAGTCGGCACCCAGAAGAAGGGAATCATGCTTAGATATTTCAAAGAAAGTAAGAATTCTCTCAAAAGATTCGGAATTTTAGGGTTTTGTTTCCTCGCTTTTTCTTGGAGTAGGAAATGGTTGTTGTGCTACCAGTTTGTTACATGTTCACAGTTTTGGGTAGGAAAAGGTTGTTGAATTAGTTGCAGCACGCTCAAAGTCTTGGTTGTGCGTGGTAGAGAATTAGTATCTACGAGCTATGTAATTATTAAATTGATCAAACATTTACTTTAACTTGAAATTTTTTAATATCGTAGAACTTTGGATTAAAGTTAGAGATGACAGAATATGGATGAAAAGTTATCGAACATCTTTGGGAAAGTGCAGTTGCAGTAGCTTAATTTGTGGTTAATATGCCAGGGTTAATGATGTAATGCAGTGGGCATGATGTTAATGTTTTTCTTTTACAAAGCGAACTGCAAAAACATGCAGATCTGTCAGTTTTAACTGGGAAGTAATACATATATTGTTTAATGTCGCATCTTTTATTTTTGCTTGGCAGAGTTTTCACGCCCTGTCAAAGAAATTCTAATAAGACATGGGAAGAGAGGCACAAATGTCGGAGATCGCAGCTGGTGATTCTAAGTTGTGTAAAACAACTTTCAACGTCTTGGGCATCTGCTGTCCATCGGAGGTGTCTCTAATCGAGAGACTTCTTCAACCTCTGAGCGGTGTTGAACAAATTTCTGTTAATGTTCCTTCGAAAACAGTGACTGTTCTGCATGATCTGAGTCTTATTCAAGCTGCACAGATAGGTATGAATACTTTTGAGTACAAACTGTAAATTAAGAAATTGTTTTTCATTTTTGCTTGTTCAAAATTTCTTTTATATTTCTTGCAATTTATGAAATTTTTGAGGAAATGAACCACATACCCAATAACTGTTACATTTTATAATGTTTAAAATATGATAAGATCCTTGAAGAAATAGAGAAGATATATTATCTACAATTTGATATGATATTTAAAGAAAAATTAAAGATATTGATTAGGAATCGTTTCATGGTTTTGCACAGTTAGGGCTTTGAATCAAGCAAGGTTAGATGCGAGTGTTCGCGTGGTTGGACAATGGAAAAGTGGGAGAAAATGGCCCAGTCCTTACACTTTAGCTTCTGGTTTTTGCCTTGTCATAGCTTTGTTCCATTATTTGTACCATCCTCTCCGGTGGGTGGCTCTCGGAGCCATAGCTGTAGGTATTCCTCCAATTATGCAAAGGAGTTTCTTGGCCATCCGCAATTTCATGCTGGACATAAATGTGCTCATGCTCATTGCAGGTAATCGTTATAAACCCTAAAGCAAATTAGGCCATATTGGCAGCCTAAATAAACTGTAGCAGGTGTATATAGTAATTTTCTAAAATAGGTTCGTTAGGTTTGAAACAGTTGTGGGAACTATTGGGTTGGGGGATTATGTGGAAGGAGGCACCGTTGTCTTCCTGTTTACATTGGCCGAATGGCTTGAAAGCAGATCTAGTGACAAGGTAAGATTAATTTCGTTGCAGTCCCTTAAAGACAATTAGATACTGTAGATGAATGTTTGGCATTTTACCAGCAATTCTATTCGGTATTTGGTATTTCATGGTAGGCTCGAGCAGAGATTTCGTCTGTTATGAATTTAGCTTCACAAACAGCCGTTATTGAAGAAAGTGGAGAGAAATTATCTGTGAAGGATGTGGCCATCAACACGGTGCTGTCTGTCAAAGCAGGCGAGGTGATACCTCTAGATGGTATTGTCGTGTCTGGAGGCAGTTCAGTAGACGAAAGTAGCTTGACAGGAGAGTCCTTACCGGTTGAGAAAGAAGTGGGAGCAAGCGTATGGGCCGGTACCATGAATCTGACAGGTAACCTTCTAATGACAATGACTCCGATAGCTTTACTGTTCTTCAGGACATATTTCATTTAATCTGAATTTTTGGATTTTTTTATCTGAATCCGAATTCTTGAAAATTACAATGACTCCCATATCCTAATTTTTCTCCATGACAGTCTCCAATTCATATGAATTTTGAAAATGATTAGAGTTCTATATACTCAGGAGGTTAGTTTAAATCCAACACTACATCTGTAAGAATCGAACTTGAAAGCATCTCACTGGTGGAAAAGAGCTTCCCAATTGTGTTTTACAATTTATGGCATATGGATTTGTGTACCAGTTTCATATAACAGGTCCAGAACTGGAGACTTCTTATTTAAGAGTCATTAAGTTCAGGATTATTGTCATGGAGATTTTCATTCAGGAGCATTTGTTAGCGGCTGGAAAATAATATATTGTTTTAAGTATTTTAAAATTAAAAAATATATAGTTTGTCAGGGGTAGTTTAAGTAGTTAGAATTAATGGTATTAATGTTATTTATTTCCATTTAAATCTTGACTAAATTAGGCAGTCTGATTGGCATACTATTAAAATCTATAATAATAACAGGGCAATGTGATATTGATTTATTAAGGAAAATATTATTTGGGATGATATTGTGATTTTTTGAAAAATATAGTTTAATTAATAAATAATTTAATGTTGGTTAATTATATAAAAATAAATTTTGGATGATGTTGTGATTTTTTAAATAAAATGTATTTTTAAATACATAATAAATTAATTTTTTTTTTAAACATTCCAATTTTATAAATTTATACAACTCAAATTTACTATTTATAAAAATTCTCACTTAAATTTCTAATAAAATTAACTATTTTTTTAACTAAAACATATATATTAATTATTAAGTATAATTTGGTACATCAATTAATTAAGGAACACTTAAACGTAGTAATCCAGTACCATAAATATGTTTTATTTCCACCGGTAACCTCTCAAAACTGTGAAAGAAAGCGCATCCTTTGCCAAATAGCACTGGAAACATGACAAAAAAATGTATATCATCAATAAAAAATTCTTCAAGGTTTCATTATATTCCTTTTGGATAGTCGAATGCCTGGCATGACTATTTAATTTGAACGCTTCAATGGTGAAAATTGCAGGTTATTTAAGCGTCAAGACTGTGGCTCTGGCGGAAGAATCTACAATGGCAAGGATGGTGAAGCTTGTGGAGGAAGCACAGAGTCAACGCTCCTCCACCGAAGAGTTCGTTCAAAAATTTGCAAAATATTACACTCCAGGTCTGTATCCGCTAACGTTTTGAAAATCCTTTCATCAATCTGCATGGAGTCAGAAAACATCTGATTCCATTTTATATCATGTGGCTGCCTGCAGTTATTGTATTGACAGCAATAGCGATGACATTGGCACCTTTGATTGACCACTCGCTTGGATTTCGCAAATGGGTTTACAAAGCCTTAGTTGTTCTGGTGACTGCTTGCCCATGTGCATTGGTTATCTCAACTCCAGTGGCCACAGCTTGTGGGTTAGCCCATGCTGCTAAAACAGGCCTCCTCATCAAAGGTGGGAGGTATCTGGAAGCCTTGGGGAAGCTTAAGGCGATAGCGTTTGATAAAACTGGAACACTCACAGAAGGAATATTCAGGGTGGTAGATATAAAGTTTGTTGATTCCGAAACCATTGATGAGCAGAAGTGGCTATCTTGGTAAGTCATTACATAATACTATGGTTTCATGGGAACTCGATTAAGAAAACTAACAATGAAATATCCGTTCTCTGCAATTGTTTCTGTAGTAATGTTTTTCCACTAGAAACCTTAGCCAGCTTTGAAGTATTGAATGAATGCTGCAGGATAGCAAGCCTTGAAAGTAGATCAAGTCATCCCATGTCCGTTGCAATTGTATCATACTGTCGACAGAAAGGTTTAGAGCCATCAGCAGAGGTGACGGATTTCGATATACTAGAAGGAGAAGGCATATGCGGAGTGGTGGACAACCATAAAGTTTACATTGGCAATGTTCGTTTATCAAATCGGTTAGGCTGGACCGAATGTAAGTTTGCATCTAATTTCACATCACGCCATTCCCTAGTATTGTTTGCTGTAACTCATCTCTGTTTGCAAGAATTAACATTATGAAAGATGGAATATTGCAGATGTACCAGACACCTGGGATATCCGAGGAGCAACAGTCGGATACTTCGGAACAGAGGAAAAATTTGTGGGGGCCTTCAGCGTGGCCGACAACAGCCGGCCGGAAGCGGCAGAAGCTATTGATAAGCTCAAGGTATAGTATTCAGGTTATACTATCCACTTTACAATTTGACTGTTCGTGTTCACTTTACTATTTGTTTGCAGTTAATTAACTCTTTAATTAAAAAGAGAGGCGGAATCTTTATTTTAATTGTCATTTTTTGACATATATCCCGTGAACAGTCTTTGAAAAGGCTGGGTACTTGTCAGTGGAGCCCAGATTATTGCCATTTTTCCATTCGGAACCATGGGTACTTGAGCCAGATAACTTTATAAAAGAGAAAGCGACGTTGGTTATTAAATGAGATAATGAGTAAAGAACGGCGTCGTCTACTTAGCCTTCAATTTCGTTTTAAGGGCCAAAAATTGATGGAATCTGGTTTTATTATTATTATTAAAGATTTAGATAATAAGAGTGCTTGAATCTGGTTTGTTTTGATTAAAAAATTGGATAATAGGAATGTTTAAATTTTATTTTTTATATTGGAAATAGACTCAACACCATTAAAAACAATCGGACATAGGTTTAATTTGGTTCTCTTAAAATTTTTGCGTACTAGAATTTCTATTGTTTTTTATTGGACCATGCTATGAAGAATTCTATATTATTTCTGGTTAACTATTTAGGTTTTTATATATAAAACCGCTTCTTCTTTGGCTAAGAGCTAGTTTTCTTCAAACTTAAAGAAATAGGTTAAAGGCATATCACTTAGAAGCATTTCGCAAGAGTGAAAACCTACCTCTTGAAGACCATCAATGAGTCATTCCAAGTGACTTGATATGATAAATCAGCCTAATAAGTGAATAACAATTAAAAATCACTATCTTCATTGCTAATTTGACAATAGATTTTCCCAATGTAAGTTTTTAAATAAAAAATTAAATAGAAAATTCTATTGTTTTTAATTTTACAAACAATAATGATTATTACTGAGCCAGGTAACCATATAACAGGGCTTTGCCAGCTATGTAGGCTTTTTAAATGGGATAAGGGTTTTGCCAGCTATGTAGGCTTTTTAAATGGGATAATGAATACAGAAGAATAAATATGTAGGCTTTTTAAATGGGATAATGAATACAGAAGTCTTTTATTCTTGCTTTTTCCCATCGTAATCATTGTTTTTAACTTAAACAATGAAAAGAGAAACTTTTTCATTTTCCCCACTGCAGTGAAATTATTACATCGTAAGTTATCTAACAGAAGGGCAGCTGTAAAGAGCAGCGGGTCCCTAACAATTTTGATGAAGTCTCTTTTGACATGAATTAAGAGATAAAAAGCAAAATAACTGAAGTTAGCTAACAGAAGGGCAGCTGTAAAGAGCAGCAGGTCGCTATCAATTTTGATAAAGGAAGTTTCGGTTGACCTGAATTAAAAGATATTAAGAGATAAAAAGCAAAATCTGTTGACATGAATTAATAAGAAGAAAAATAAGAATTAAATAGAAATGAGATAAAATTAGGGCTGAATTTGAATGTAGATCAGGTACGAAGAGCGAACTTTATCATTGGCCACTTTATATGGATGGTAGTTCTAAGTGGCATTCATTATAGATTAGGAAGCTATAAAATTCTCATTTGTCTATAATGCGATTTTTTGGAAGTTTTTCTGGTGGGTTTTTCCGGTCAAAATCTGGCAGCAATTTATTGGAATCGCAAGTTTGATAGCTAGTTTCTGCACAATCAAAGCATCCTATGGGTTTTTCAGGGTGCTGAATCCAAATATGCAGTTAAAAAACCATTTTAACTGCAACAAATCAAGATTTAGCCTCAATTTCTTCCGCTGGATTCCGTCACCGGAATCTCCAAAAAGTCGCATTATAGACAAACTCCATAAAACTCTGCTTCCAAATCAAGCGAGTTTGTCGAGGAGATAGCTGAGGCACAATATGCAACACTTACAAAAAAAGGCAAATTCACAAAAATTGGTGGTGGCATGTTTTCCTCTCAGAGTCACCTACGGCTACCAATAAATCCCAGGCTATCAGGCCATAAATTAACGGTAGCTGTATATGCCCACCGTTCGATTTTGCTTAAAGGGAAATCCAACGGTCGACATATACAGCCGCCGTTCATTTATGGCCCGATAGCCTGACAAATATGGCTCGCCATCACCTCCTACAAATTCATAACTAGTTCACTTCTGAATCCTCTCCTTGAGTCTTCTCCTTGAGTCTTCAGTTTCTTTATTCCGATATGCAATTTCACAATTCCTTGCATGCGTGATCCCAATTGTTCCCCGAGTCAAGCGAGGAGTTAAGGAGGTTGAGCAAGCAAGAGCGAGGTCAATCCTCGAAATGCAACAGACTTGTTATATATGTTATAAAATTTTAACTAAATTATTTTATAATTCGATTGACTTATAAATGAAGATTAAGAAGTTTTAAGATATTGTGAAAACATTTTTTATTATACTTATTTATTTTATTAGAAATAGAATTTTATTATTTCTAATATATAAAGAGGAATAATGAAGATAGTGTTTATTTTGAAGGTATAATTTCAATGTAAAAAGTGAATTAAGTGTAGAATTAGGGTTTTTATTTGCACAGTTACATGCCTACTTTCATCGTGGTGGGGTATGGGTTTAGCATAATGATTGTGATATATTTTTACACTTTAATATTTGTATACAATTTTGAGCTGGGGATTGAGGTGTGCATTCACTTTTCTACTCATCATACCTATTTTTGAGCGGGAGGTGTCATGTAAGACATACCTGTTTCTACTCATCATACCCACCTCTGAGAGGGAGGTGTCATGTGAGACATACCCGTTTCTACTCATCATACTCACTTCCGAGCGAAAGGTGTCATGTGACACATACCCACTTCTGAGCGGGAGGTGTCATGTGAGAGTGACTGTCTCTATTTCCATCATTATGAAAATGGCATAAGCTTGAATACATGTAAGTAGGATAAGTCTTTTAAAAAATAGGATAAGTAGGATAAGCATTTTAATGTTAAAATAAGCTAACACTTATGACGTATATCAACCACATTTATTAATGTGGTTGTGCTAGTATATTTAAGTTTTTAAGCAAAGGGGCATTGTTGAGCCAACCATCCACGAATTCTAATGCCATGAAGACCCAGTTATGCTGGTCTTTTCAAGCCAGTTGTCAATGAACTCTGATTCCATGAAGACTCAATTATTTTGAGTGCTTTGAATAAAATTGTGTGTTGTACATGAAACACAATTATTAATGGGGTGCATGTTATACGAGGAACATATGCCAGTTCACAATGTCTGCTGTGTCATACAACACCATTTCCTTTTCATAAGGAGTATGAAATCACTTACCACACATTCCATAATAAATGTCTCTATATAATGAGTGTCTCACATGTAGATTGTCTCTCCCAAACCATAGAAGCAAAGATAACAACACGGAGCTAGATGCTAGTGGTTATACTAGTAGATAAATTGTTGAGTAACTTGCTTCAATGACTAGTCCAACTTCCTATGGTTTGGATCAGAAGAAAGGGTTGGGTCTAGATCTTCACTTGGATCATCTAGAATAGAACCACAATTATAAGCATTAGGATTTCTCCCATCACAAAGGTTAGCCTTTGGATCATGGTCTTCAAAGATAGAAATTGGGTCTCAATTTTGAGTCTCTAGTCTTTAGATATAATAAGGTTGTTCTTTTGCATTTGGATTTGTGTTTGCTGCAAAGTGAAGATATTCTCTTATATAGATGGAGACATAGTGGTTTGAATTTTAGAGCCATCGCTCCACTTGGAGATATATTCATATAGGGATCCATTTGATTGAGTCTCAATCGTAGCAAAGTGTTGATGTTGTGATCAACACCCTCCAAAATTTTGCTTATTCCCATTAACTTTGATATCCCATTATTTGAGGGAAAAAATAGATACAGATGCTTTGGAGAAATGGTTAAATCTATTAGATAGCTATTACTTCGTCCATATTTTTTCGAATAATGAGAATATCACCTTTGCACTCCTAAGAGCCCTTCCCCATGTCAAAGATTGGTGAGAAGGTAACTAAGAGAGACACAATGAAGACATGTTTAGCATATTGAATGAAGACCTTGCTTAGGCTGTTTTTTTTTTATGCCCTTAAGGAGGAATTCTACCGTGTACATGAGATGACAACTTTGCACCAAGAGAAAGACTAGATAGTGCGAGAGTACAATAGTATTTCCCATACCTTGTGCTCGAAGCTAGGTATCAAAGACTATGAGTGGAACTTGGGTTTTAAGTACTATAGTGGCCTACATAGGTAAGATTGTCTCTCCCAAACCATAGAAGCAAAGATAACAACAGGGAGCTAGATGCTAGTGGTTATACTAGTAGATAAATTGTTGAGTAACTTGCTTCAATGACTAGTCCAACTTCCTATGGTTTGGATCAGAAGAAAGGGTTGAGTCTAGATCTTCACTTGGATCATCTGGAATAGAACCACAATTATAAGCATTAGGATTTCTCCCATCACAAAGGTTAGCCTTTGGATCATGGTCTTCAAAGATAGAAATTGGGTCTCAATTTTGAGTCTCTAGTCTTTAGATATAGTAAGGTTGTTCTTTTGCATTTGGATTTGTGTTTGCTGCAAAGTGAAGATATTCTCTTATATAGATGGAGACATAGTGGTTTGAATTTTAGAGCCATCGCTCCACTTGGAGATATATTCATATAGAGATCCATTTGATTGAGTCTCAATCGTAGCAAAGTGTTGATGTTGTGATCAACACCCTCCAAAATTTTGCTTATTCCCATTAACTTTGATATCCCATTATTTGAAGGATAAAATAGATACAGATGCTTTGGAGAAATGGTTAAATCTATTAGATAGCTATTACTTCGTCCATATTTTTTCGAATAATGAGAATATCACCTTTGCACTCCTAAGAGCCCTTCCCCATGTCAAAGATTGGTGAGAAGGTAACTAAGAGAGACACAATGAAGACATGTTTAGCATATTGAATGAAGACCTTGCTTAGGCTGTTTTTTTTATGCCCTTAAGGAGGAATTCTACCGTGTACATGAGATGACAACTTTGCGCCAAGAGAAAGACTAGATAGTGCGAGAGTACAATAATATTTCCCATACCTTGTGCTCGAAGCTAGGTATCAAAGACTATGAGTGGAACCTGGGTTTTAAGTACTATAGTGGCCTACATAGGTACATCCAGATGGAGATGGAGAGTAGTAGCCACTTATGTATATGCTATCAAACTTGAGCAAAAATTGAAGCAAAGGAATAAGTGAGAGTTTGGGTCTGTAAATAAACTGCACAAAAACTTGGAAAATGAGGCCCTAACTTAGAGAACAAGGGATAAAGTGAGGATAAAACTCAATATAAAGTGGGAAGTTAAAGAAGGACACTAGAAAATGGTGCGATTTCCAAAAAAGCCCCTAGAACAACACTAATGAATGCCTCTTGAAACAATCACTCTTGGCTGAGCTTAAAGAGTGAAAACGAGTCTCTAACTCATATTCTAATTCAGAAGAGGATAAAAGAAAAATGATTATCAATGCAGAACCCAATGCTACCATTACAACTGCGAATATCTAACCAAAAGAGTTATAGGAGCATGAGGAGGGAGAACACCTCTTCTATTCACGTGTAACCAACATGACTTAGAAATTGATGGGTCCCTTGTCCCACAAACAAAGGGGTCTCATGCACTAGAGGGGGTAGAGTATGTATGCCTTCGTAGAGTTAGAAATTGATGGGTCCCTTGTCCCACAAACAAAGGGATCTCATACACTAATGTGGTGTTTGGCTTGGCTGTGACCTTAAAATTGGATAATAATAATAATTAAATACACGACATTAGGAACTTGTCACTTAACTTAAGGGTAATACACCTAAGTTAGCATCTTGTCTTGTTTTCATGATTTAGGTTGCTTTCTTAAGTTAAGGGAGTCCTCGTTTGTGACTTAAAAATGTAAATAAATTTAATTATTTTGTTGGTTCGTTTTGAGTATGGCATTAAATTGATAACTTTAATTTATCCTTCTTAAATAATAGACACAATTTTATTATATATATATATATTTAAATTAAATACCACCATAGATCCATCTTAAATACGGATCTAATATGAGCGGAGAGGGATGCAATTTCTTCATGTGCATTTTTTATATGAACTCACATTATTTAAATATTTTGTATAGTTATTTAATTTTTTTCTTTTATTTAATTTTTTTTTTTATTTGGACAGAGATGACCAAAATTTCAAGTTTAATGTCAGACAGAGAGATTTATTTGACTGTAGAATTAACCTCTAACTCAAAAATGATCACTTCAACCAAATTTACATATTATTTAATTACTTCTTCATATACGATGCAACCACGATTCGAAGATCAAACCTGCATATTATGCAACCAGCATTTGAAGATCAACCTGGCAAGTTCGCTCTTCATCCTTAGTTGCATAAATACTCATCAGTTTTCACGCACAGTCAACCGTTAAAAAAAAGCGGACATTCCATTCTGGTTTTGCAAGCACGATCGTCTTTCTTCGTTTCACTTATACTTATTAATTTGCACCCACCTTGAATAGTAGTAACACGGTAAGGCACAAGTGTACACAGTGAGTAGTTTGAAGGTATGCTCTGTATGAATAAGATGTTCTGTTTGTTACCAATACAGAAATTAGGAATTCAACTCGCTATGCTCACCGGTGATACAGCCGCCTCAGCTGCTCTCATTGAAACACAGGTAAAAAAATCATAACAAATTCCCACCGATTACACTGATTTGTACAAGTGTTATAACATAATTAGCTTCCAAGCATTCATCTGACTCTGTACCCACATTCAGGTAGGGCAGATTCAACTTTATTCTCAACTACTCCCACAGGACAAGGTCCGAATTATTGGAGATTTAAAGTCTGTGGGCAAGACAGCCATGATAGGCGATGGAATCAACGATGCCCCAGCTTTAGCTGCAGCTGACATAGGCATAGCTATGGGTGTAGCAGGTTCGGCCGTGGCCATGGAGACTTCAGATATAGCTCTCATGTCTAATGATATCAGAAAAATTGCAGGAGCAATTAAGATTGGCAGAAGGACATTGAGGAAAATATACATAAACGTTGCCATCTCCATTGCCACAAAGGTTGTTATCTTTGTCCTCACAGGTGTGGGCTTGGTGTACCTCTGGATGGCAGTTCTGACAGATGTAGGGACTGGTATGCTTGTAACATTCAACAGTATGCTTCTCTTGAAAGGAGCAAAATGCTATGGCCATGTGGTCTGCAATCGCCAAGATTGTGATGACGGAGGTCACTGTCACAAGGATAATGATTGTGATGATGGAGGTCACTGTCAGAAGGATAATGATGGTGATGTTTATTACCATGTTCATGGTGGTGGCAACAGGCACCAGGTACACAGGGATATTGAGACATCAACATCAGCAGATTGCACTCATACAGCACAGGAGGCCGATACTTGTGGCGTTGTGAAATGCAGTGCATGCAATTTCCCATCTTCGATTCATCGTGGCTGCGCCAAGCCAAGGACCAGTCGCTGCTGTCAAAATTCTTATCCTCCTCAAGTTGATCTCTGTGCCTCCGGGAATTGCAGAGGCGGGAAAAGGCAGCTTGGAAGCAGTCACGTCAACGATTCAAGATTCGAGCAACGCTGCAGTTCTTCCAATAACTGTTGTAAATCTGAGAAGCTCGGAAACAACAGTCAAATGATCAGTGGTTCTTCCAGTAACTGCTGTAATTCTAGTAAACTGACAGGCCAATGTCAATCAAATGATTATGAGGCACATGAGATTGTTGTTGAAGTTGGATGTCAAGAACATGATTAACAGGCAGGTGTGCTTGCCAGTGGACGTTGAAGCTAACCTTCCATGACTTCACCAGCTCTCACAGAGCTTGCCTTTAGGTTTTAGTACTGTTGTGTATGTTTCTCAACTATATGATATGATATATCAGTCACTTTTTTATGTGGTACAAAACTTTTCTCATTCAAGAGTAAAACACAAGTGTAAATATGTTTAATGAAAATCCAATTTTATGTTTGAGTAGTGACATAGTACCTGCTTACATTATACTAATGTTTTGAGTAGTGACATAGTACCTGCTGACATTGTATTATTTTTTAGATTATTTTTTAATATATTATATTATCTATTAGAAATTTTAATAAATACAAATTTATTTATCGAAGAACTATGTGATAGATAACAATATAAAAATCCAATTGTGTGTTTGAATAGTGACATAGTAACTGCTTACATTATATTATTTGTCACATAGTGACATAGAACCTATTTACATTATACTAATAAGATAGTGACATAGAACCTATTTACATTATACTATTTATTAGTATTATTTTTTTTTCTCAGTAAAGACTAATTCTATTAAGAGGAAGTATGGTACAATATGAAGTTACAACCAAGAGAGGCAAGAAAACAGGCAGTCGGAAAGGCTAGACTATCCACCTCGGCTCCTGAGAGAGAAGAAGAATAGAGAAAAGCTAAACAAGAAGTAACAAGAAGAACAGAGTAACAAGAGCAGAACAGAGGATTCTACCCAACATGTGTAGAATCAACTATCCGACATTTTTTTCCTTTCTTTTTACCAACTTTGACCCAACCAAGATGATTCTGTTGAGCTAGCATGATTTGCAAACTGAGCTGGGCTGGCGGTGAGGTTTCCTTGTCTGAATCCGAGGGAGAGGACTCATGAGTTCTTTTCTGCAAGATTGGTGGGACAGAAGAATCCTCAGGAACAGTCGATGGCGGATCCTGAGCCCGCATTGCGTCCATTCCTTCCGCATCCCCTTCCTCTTCATCTGAGCTAGAATCTGAATCATCCATGGAGGGAAGATCATGAGGTTTCCAGCTCTTAGATTTCGTCTTAGGATTGGCTTTCTTCTTTTGGGCAGGCATCGAGGGACAAGAGCTTTGAAGGTGCCCTGTGTGATGGCAATTTCAGCACCGAAAGGCTGTATTCTCATAATCTAGGGTTTGAGTCCAATGAAAGTCTCCTATTTTGAGATTAATTTGATCAGGTAGACCTTTGCTCATGTCTATTTCTGCACAGATTCTAGCGAAGGTGTATATGCCCTTTTCCCCTCTTGAGGTGTCTGTGGCTAGAAAGTGGCCTAAAGTATTGCCAATGCCTTGGAATACAGCAAAATGCCATAGATGCGCCAGGAGATTAGGAAGTCTGACCCAGATGGGGAGCTTGGTGATGATTGCTGTAAAGGGATCGAAATCTGGGAACCAAGGGGTGAGGAATAAACCTGCTGAGCCCCAGAACCATGGGCCTTCAGTTAATGCTTTCTGGTAATCCTCACTGAAGGCAAACACTACAATGAAGAAACCATTTGAGCAGAGGAGAACCTTGCAGTTGTTGGTCTAGCTGGAGTGAATCCATTGGTAGAGATCTGTTGTGCGTGGCCATAGCCCATTGAACCTGCAAATAATGGCATGCTTTGCATACTTTTGGATTTGCTCATCCAGCGTTGGATGCATTATTTCAACTGAAGGGGTTTACTCCAGTTTTTCCACCAGAAAAGGTTTGGGAGCCTGAGCTGGTGGAGCTGTTTTCTTGGGCATCTGAGCATGGACAACATCTTTGTATGAAAAAGCCGCAACTGAAGATGACTGTCCAGCAGCTCCCCCTCTTAAACGAACAGTAAAAATGATGGAGGCATTTCTATTAATGCTGTAAAAAGAAAGGGGATAAAGATCCTCAAGTTGTTTACCTTCGTGGAGGAGTCGTTAAAATGCAAAGGGAATCCCCAGCTTAAATTCTAGGATTTTCTTGAGGTCCTGCACTAGATACGAAGAGCACACCCATTGTAGCAGAGTTTTGCCAGAAAGGAGCACTATCTGGATCTGGAACGAGGCAGAGTAATCAGGGTTCTGCTCTCCTTTGCCAAACAGAGACGAGAGGAATCTGGTGCTTTGGAAGCTCCTAGGCGATTCTTTTTTGATGTAGTTTCCCTTGGAGTTAGGGCTTTGCTGATTGGTGAACTCTGTGGTGGCCCTCTGGAATGAAGGACTATTGGGGTGCAGGGGTTGGCTCATAAAATCGCAGCCATGCTTCCTGATAGGTATTGCACGAGGGTTCCTGGCACTGTCGTGTTGGATCCATAATCTATTGGGATGCAGGGTTACTCTGGGACCATCGAAGTTTGTGTGTTGCCGTTCAAAGAATCCAAAATTTTGGTGGCTTGCAGAAGTCCCTCGAGGCTGGGCTCCGTCCTCATCCTCACTGCGAAGCTGTCAATGACCTGCAGATGAAGAATGATCGCCATCATATCTGCTGCAATGCAAGCGCAGCTTGCTGTGAGCTCATCCCGTGCCTGTTTCTCTTTTTTTGCTGCAGGGTTGCACGCGATCTTATTCTCTGGGAATGGCTTGAATGGAGTCAGGGCATCTCTGAAACTCCCGTCGCCATCTTCTGCGTGGCTGAGCAAAAGCCAGGCGTTGGCCCTAAAGCTAGCGTTAATAATTAGTACCTCGATGCTGCTGATACACTGCCAAGCAACTCCCACGGCCGCATCAACAGCAGCATCGTTCTGGCTGATATCAAGCACCGCCGCTACGGCTTTAATGAGTGGTCTGCTATTGGAATCCCCCTGCGTGGAGGCAGGGGATGAATTATTGAGCTTCTCAATCTCCTCACACAGAGAAATCAAGAGTTGGGTTCTTCGAGTAGTGGCCACAATGTGGCATCCGCGGTTGGCGAAGCTTAAAGCAAACTCCCTTCCAAGCCCCGACAACGCACCAGGCGCCAAAACCACCTTCCCTTCCAATCCCTGCTGCGGGCATCTCCCAACCTTTGCTTCCATTGGAATGCTCTGCTCCAAGGTTTAGGGTTTTTCCGCAACTGATGGAGCTCAAAACACCTATTTATTAGTATTATTGATTACATAGTGAAATAAAATTTATTTGCATTACACTATTTTATTTAGAAATTTAAATAAATAATATTATATAGTTTATTATAGAGCTTATCGGTGATAAGTTAATATTATTATATAGAGATTTAAAAAATAAAATAAAATAAAATGAGAATTACTAATTGATATTCATTAAAATGAATTAGTATTTTTATTCTGGATAATATTATAGAGATTTAACAAAATAAAAATTATAATTAGCAATATTATTTAAATAATTGGTATTTTTATTTGGAATAGAGAATGAAAAATTTGGAAAACAAAGTGAAAGCATCATAAAGTAGTGAAATGAATTTGAAATGTTTTACACTAATTTTGTTTTAAAATATCTTGGTTTTAAATATATTTTAGATTTGTGTTAAAGTATCAAAATTTAAAAGATAAAATTTGCAATTAAATTTTTTTATGCTTAATAAAATAAATACATTTTCATTTTTTAATGAATTGTTTTTTTCACATTTACAAATTTTAATAAATTCATTTTAATAATTTATTAGACTATTTATTATATTGATACTTTTTTTATAATTAATTTGAAAAAGTAATTTATTGAGTTATATAAAATAAATATAAGTTATAAAAACAAATTTAACAATATTAAATAAATTATGACAATATTAGTCATTAAATAAATATTTAATAATGCAATAAATTATTATTAACATAAATTAAGTAAACAAATTTTTACTTATCTATTTAAATATTTTTTCAAAGTGCAAAAATTATAAGAAAATTATTGCAAATCCAAATAATTTAAAATGATTTAAAAACATTTTTATTTATTTTAAATATTAAATTTTAAAATGATTTAAAAACATTTTTATTTATTTTAAATATTAAATTAAAACACTCTAATGAAAGTATATTTAATGGAAAGTGGCTCATTAATGAATAGGAAAACAAATTCTAAATTTATTATAAATGAAATGTAAATCTCAAAAACTCAATTCTAAATTTTCAGAGAACTCAACTTGTAAATGAAATGTAAATCTCAAAAACTCAACTCTAAATTTTTAGAGAAATAATATATAGCTTGTGCAATCACTATGAAAATTATCAAATGATATATAAAGATTTGATAATCAGAATAAATTATTATAATTTTATTTCTCACTGCGAAAACATTAATACCACTATATATTTATATATTTTATAAAGTAGATTACATTTCATACTCACTATATACATCAAATTATCTATAAAAGTGATTTGCATTTGTTTACATTAAATTTTGATGTGGCAACCTAACGCAAATGCCCTAATTCCATAAATATATAAATATAATATTTCATGATAGTCTAGACGGACTTAACTTAGTGATTAATTCAAGTCTAGTCAAATATAGAATTTTATAATTTTTTCTTATTTAAAAAAGTTAAATTAAATTGAGTAATCATCATATAAAAATAGATTTGCTATAAATTTATTATGAAAAAGAAATCTATTTACTCATAATTGACATATTAAGAGATAATTAAGTTAGGCATAGGATTTGCCTATTCATTGTAAATTTGTAAATGATGACTATTGTTTAAAAACATTTTAGTTCAATGTGGACAAAAAGAGAAATATATTTACTCATAATTGTTATATCAAGAGATAATTATGAGTTGAGCATAAGTTTTATGTATTCATTAATATTGTAAATTTGTAATTGATTATGGTTTAGAGACATTTTAGCTTAATGTGTACAACTTCTTTAACTCATCTTTTCTCGTATTTTAATATATATTACATTATAATAGCTCTCATCTTTTTTCTTCCAACTTTCCAAGTTTTCCTTTCCCTTAGTGTTGATGTCTTACTTCACTAATGCTTCATTTTAACAACTTTCCTCAAAAGATCAAGTATCACAATGACTCATTTCCACTTCGATATACAACCTTTATGAATTAACTTATGTATTAATTTGCTTCATTTAATTTTAAGCGGATTTAAATATATTAATATTTCATATATTTATATATTTTCAGTTTATAAATTTTTTTTGCTTGAGCAAGAGTAGTTCCTTCTATTTCATTATATCGTGAAAAATTTTACAGAATGTACAAAACCCTGTCACCAAGGGCATGATACCAAAGTACAGCGTCACCCCGAAACAGTCGACGGCTAGAACAATCTTCCTCTACTATCGGATGACACAAAGCAGACATAAGCCTAAACTGAGGCTTAAAAACACCCCCATCACTTGGGCGAAAAGCCCGACAAGACCCGTGGCCCCACCGAAAAGGCACCAACAGATCTGACGGTAGAGACATCACCAAGAGATCGGACAGCCTCCCTAAATATCGCACCACCTAGCATGCTCGTAACTTGTTTCGAGATGGAGGGTGGTTTCCCCACGCCGCCCTGGCCACGTGGCGGACATCTAATGGAAACGCTTCCAAAAAAACCAAACCACTTACCATCCCAAAACTGTGCGATCACCCGTAAACCGCTAAAACCTGGTTCTCCGAATGGGAAGAGGACAGAAGGGGAAACCCCTTCGCCAGGAAACAAGAGCCACCAAAATTCGTACACTCCAATGAAAGAACCGTCAACGACGACCACCATGGACCATGGGAAGAACCTAATGAGCAAACTGAAGAGGAAGGGCTTGACCAAATTCCACCACGAAGAAACCAAACAATATAGAACTTGTCTGTTTTCCCTTCGTCTCCCCGAGAACTGTGACCAACCTTATTGGATGTGATCATACAGTTTCTATCCTACGGGCCCAATGTTTGAAGATGAATCCACGGACCCCACTAGACCCTTGGGCCCCACCAAACTACTCAATGAATCTTGAGTGTTGATTAACCATGTGCCATTGGATGGCTGAGCAGAAAATCGCGCGCCCGAAGTCGTCGACCTTTAGGGCATGGGGAGAGTGGTTTTTTGGACCGGGCCCTCCACCACGTGTCATGTTTTCTGTGGCATCGCTGCCAAAAATCTAAAACCACTTTTAAGATGAAAGCGGTGCGATCTATACGAAACCACCCAGAAGCGATTTTGACTTCCATCACTGAAAAATTCGGATGATGCGGAAGTTTCTGATGCTGCTTTCTTCGGTCCGGGAAGCTCTGTCGCTCGTTACTGAGAATAGTCCTGAGCGTGGTCCACTTAACCTCTAACCTTGGCTTACCTTTCATTGTGCACCTTTTAGTCCTGCTTGGTGTAGCCCTCTGACCGCTGACCAATACTAGTTGGGTTCTGTCATTTTGTTTCTGTACTCTTCTTTGTCCTCCTCCACCTGGTTAAGGCAAAGTTTTTTCAGGTTACTCTACGCCATTGTGTTCCACCTCCTTAAGATTGTGCTGTCCTTGTAGCTGACAGCTTGGTTGGCTATAATGTCAGCCAATTTGTTGGCCTTTCTCCTCACATGAGTAAACCTGAGAGTACGAAGTTCCTGTAGATGCACCTAAATTCATTGAAGAACTCTTGTTAACCTCCAGTGTTTTGTGACCTTTTCCGGCCATGTTCCATTACTCTCTTGGCAACGTTTATGACTAACTCTGAGTCCGCTTCTATTATGACATTTTGGCAATTGCTCTGTATAAAAAATTCCAAGCATTGTTCCAAAGCCATTAGTTCTGCCATGTTGTTAGTGGCTTTTCCTAAGTGACCATGGAAGAGGGAGATTATGCTACCTGTATCATCCCTTAGAACTCCCCCAAATCCAGCATCCCCCGGGTTGCCTTTGGAAGCTCCATCAATATTGTACTATAAAAAACCTTCAAGGGGAGGATACCAGAATTCCTCCACCTTATCTCTCATGCTTGCTTTCTTGTCTAGACCTTTAGGAATAAGCCCCTGCATGTCTAACAACTGGAGGATTCTTAACTCTTGTACTGAGGGAGGACTATTGGGGAGATTTCTAACCGTGGTGCCCATTGTCTCCTTTAGTTGCTTTACAATCAGCTCCACCAGGCTAAGTGAGGCAGACTTTACCTCTTTGAATATTCTTTTGTTCCTTTCCTTCCACACATTTCAAATAATGAAACTCGACAGGAGATTCCAGACAAAGTTGAGAATCTTATTATCTGAAAAATTATTCCTTTAGTTATTTAGAGTGTTGGCAATACTTTCTTTGTCTCTATCAGACTGTTTGAATATGTTGGTAAAAAATTCCCATATCCCGTCGGTGAAAATACAGCTGTTGAGAAGATGCTCTATAGTCTCCTCTTGGGTCTCACAGAGTTGACATCTGGAGGGTCCCAACATGCCCCATTTTTTAAGGTTGTCCCAAGTTAAAATTTTCCTGTGGTGAACTAAACACATGAAAAGTTTGATTTTCATCCAGCCTTTGTGCTTCCAAAGCTTCTGCCAAGTTTTATTAGGAGCTTGGGGTTCTAGATCAAGGAGAAAACCTTTAGCTTCCTTGATATTAAAGTTGACCTCTTTGTTGTTACCCCATCTCAGATGGTCCTGCCCTTCCGTTACTAAAATTATTCTCTGATCCAGTAGTCTCTTAAGGGACTCTGCTTTACTGTTGAGGGTTCTATCCTCTCCGCCCTTAATTGTTTTCCAGATTCTCCACTTTTCTACATTATGGGGGTTCTCCCAAAAGTCTTTCACTTTTACTAATCCCTGATTGTCAATCTCTTGCTTGAGGCCTAAAAATTCTTCCTTCAGCAAATTTGGTTCCTGTTGCCAATTGTCCTCCCAGAAAAGTGCCAGATCTCCCTCTCTGATTTCCCAGAAACTATGTTTTTGAACCACTTCTTTGTTCTCCCAGGCCTTGTTCCATATGCGGGATCCTTTCACTGTATCTGTAATACATATGATATCAGAATCCGTCCAGGCATTAGCATATTTTTCCTTCCAGATGCTTGCCCATTGAGCTTTAGGATCCTTAACCCACCTCCACCAAAGTTTGGCTCCGAGAGCCTTGTTGAGAATCACTATGTTGTCCAAACCCAGGCCTCCTTGGTTCTTTGGTTTGCAGATCTTTTCCCAAGAGACTAAAGCCCATTTTTTCCTAGTTTCCTCTTTGCCCCATAGAAAATCTTGTTGAATATTCCGAAATTGCTGCAAGACTCCTATTGGAGCTGGGAGGGCTGATAGCATGAAGATTGGGATAGCTTGGAGAAATGCTTTAGTAAGAACTAGTCTACCAGCTAAATTTAAAGATGTGTTTGTCCATTTCCTGACCTTGTCTTGCATTTTAGTTATCAATGGATCCCATATACTCTTGTGTCAGGGTTTAGCTGTAAGTGGAACTCCCAAATACTTAGAGGGAAGAGATTCTCTTTGAAAGCCTAAAATTTTGGAGACATTTCTCTGGATGGCAATGTGAGTGTTAAAGAAAAATACTTTTGATTTGACAAGGTTAACTTCCATACCTGTGGCCTTCGTGAAGTCATCCAAAATCTGTTTGTAAGCGAGTGCTTCTTTTACTGTAGGAATTCCCTATAACATGGTATCATCTACAAATTGTTGATGAGTCAGAACTTGCCCATTCTCCATGAGTTGGAGTCCTTGAATTCTTCCCGTTACTCTTGCATGCTTGATGGACTGCCCTAGCCCTTCCATCATGAGGATGAAGAGAAAAGGAGAGAGCGGATCTCCCTGTCTTAGACCCCTGGAAGGGAGAAAAAGCTCAAAGGGAGAGCCATTCACTAAAATTGAAAAGATGGATGAAGTTACAAGAGCCATGACCCATCTGACCCAATTATGATCAAAACCAAACGTTGTGAGCACTTTTTTGATGTATATCCAATTCACTTTGTCATATGCTTTGGCTATATCTAGTTGCGTGATCATTCCTGCTCTCTTGTTGCAAGTTAACGAGTGAACCACCTCGTGAGCTTGAATTATGTTTTCCAGAATTTGTCTTCCTTCTACATACCATGTTTGTTCCCCGGAGATAAGCGTGAGCAACAGGAGTTTGAGTCTATTGGCCACCACCTTGGAGATTATTTTGTAGACAACATTGCATAAGGCGATGGGCCTATATCTCTCTGGTGTTTGAGCATTATCCTGTTTTGGAGTGAGGGCAATAAAGGAAGTATTGAGAGCTTTCAAAATGGTCTTGTTCCGCCTAGAGTCTTCTACTACCTCTATAATATCCCTTTTAACAATATTCCAGCAGGCTTTGAAGAAATCCATATTAAATCCATCCGGACCTGGTGCCTTGCCATTTTGCATTTCCTTGAGGATGTCACTGATCTCCTTTTCAGTTACAGGTCTGTTGAGATTACAATTATCCTCTCTGGGTACCAATTTAGGTATGTGTTTAATTAAATTCTTAATGAAAGGTTATCTTCCTGAAAAGTTTTCCTTGGCAATGTCCCGAAAATGCTTTACTAACACTGCTTTTATCTCCTCATGGGCTTGATGAATTTGGCCATTCTCGTCCTTGATCAAAGAGATTTTGTTGTGAGTTCTGTTCGCAATGGTAGATCTGTGGAAAAATCTAGTATTGCGTTCTCCTCCTTTTAGCCATAGAACTCTAGATTTTTGTTTCCAAAAAATTTCTTCTTGTTTGCATAGCCTTTCTCATTCTTGGTGATATTTCTCTGCTTGATCATTTATGTCTTTTTCAAAGCCATTCTTGATCAAAGCTTGATTAAGCTCTAGGATTTTGATTTCCACGATTTTTTTACTTGTGAAAATATTGCCAAATTCCTTCTGGTTCCATTCCTTTAGCTTCTGTTTGATGTGTTTTAATCTTTTATGTAGCAGGAACATAGATGATCCCTGAATCTGCAGGTCTTCAGCCCACCATTTTTCAATGTTGCTGATGAAGTCCGAGTGTGAAAGCCACATGTTTTCAAACTTGAACGGTTTGTTTCTTGGAGTGCCAATGCCCTTGATCTCCATTTGAATCGGCCAATGATCTGAGCCTCCAAAAGGGAGAATATCTGCTATTATTTCCTTGTCTAGACGCAGGAGCTCTTCAGAGATCATGAATCTGTCTAGCTTGGAAGCTACCTAGGAATCCCCTCCTCTTTTGTTGTTCCATGTGCAAAGACCATTGTTTGTCTCAATGTCCACCAGCTTCATGTTTTCTGAAAAACATTGGAAAGATGAGGAATCTTTGTTTAGTGCTCTTGTACCCCCTTTTTTCTCCGAGAGAGGTCTGATCATGTTGAAATCTCCTCTTATAACCCACAATAACCCTGCGAATATGCTCCTGAGGTCCACTAAGGAATCAATAAACTTGATTTTGTCATCTAACCTTTGAGGGCCATAAACATTTGTTACAATATATGTGTCCTTGTCTCCTACAGGCTGTATAACAACTGATAAATAATTCCTTGATGCCTCCGCATCAATAATACCTATTTTTTGGGGATTCTAGAGGATGAGGATACCCCCTGCTGTGTTTTCTGCTTTGACTTCTATAAACTCATATTTGCTGAGCCACCTACTATGGATTTGCCTTATCTTTTGAACAGGGCATTTCGTTTCTTGAACAAAAATTATGTCCGGAGCTACCTGTTTCATTCTATTATTCAACAATCTCTGTTTTCTTTTTCTTCCTAGACCTCTTACGTTCCAAGTTGTAAAATTCATAATTACAGATTGGTAAAGGAGTTACTAGTTAGATCTTTTATCTTACCTGAGTCTATCATGAGCTTTCCACATTCCATTAAAAGCTCGTTCTGCTTTTTTCTCCCCCTTTTTTTCCCTGGGTTTCTTGGAGCTAATCCTGGAGTTGATTTTACTGCTTTCATTCCATGATTGCCCGGTCTTTCAATGCTGTTATCTTCTACCAAGCTCTTTGCTTGTGTTTTCCATAAGAATAACTGCTTTATTCGATTGCATTGTTCTTGTGGTTGGTAGAGATTCTACCCCCCCCGTTGTTCCCTTACTCAAGAACCCTTCTAGATCTAGGTTTTCTCTGTCAAGAATCTCTTTTAACTCATTGTCTTCCATTTCCATCTCGCTCTGGGCCATTTCCTGATCCATATCCATCTCTGATTCACTCATCATGATCCCTTTCTGTTTTTCCTTTACCTGTTCCTGATCTTGTTCTTCTTCATTTTTCTGCTTATCATATCCCTCCTTCATTACTTGATTTTCAACTGTTGTATCTTCCTCCTCTTCAAGAACATGGAACTGATTCAGCCTCCCTTTTTGGTCTTCTTTTGGGTGTTGATTTATGCCTTTTTTGCCGTTTTTCCTTTGTGAGCTACCTTGTGAAAACCATCTGTTTCTTTGATTGTGTTAGGTTTGCTTCTGTTCTCTACCTTGCTGAGAGGGCAGTCTTTAAGAAGGTGTCCGTGTTCATGACATTTTCGGCATCTAAATGGAATATGCTCGTAGTCGACCGTCTGCACCCATTCCTCATCATAAACCTCCAATATGACCTCGTCCGGAAGTGCTCCAGATAGGTTCATCTCTACACAAATGCTGGCAAAGGAGGTATATTTACCCCTTCTTGTGGCTTCAGAATTTTTGACATACCTCCCTTATTTATTGCCTATGGCTGTTAGTGATTCTATTTGCCAATAATCCAGAGGTAGCGAATAGAGTCTTACCCAAACCGGGACTAAGGTAAAGGTTTCCCGCTCCGGCACAAAGTTCATCATCCACGGCCTCATGTAGAGCCCTGCTGCTGCATAGAAGTAGGGCCCACCTTTAAACACTTTGTCTTTGTCCTCAATGTTTGCAAACACCACAGTGAAAAAACCATTAGATCCTAGATGAAGATTGATGCTTCCTTTAGGCTTCCAGTTGTATCTGATCCATGCTTGCAAAGCCTTTTCAGTGGGCCATAGTCCCATGAATTTGCATATGATTGCATAAGTCTGCATGTGCTCCCTGTGGGCCTGCAGCTCTGGATTATTTAAGATTACTCTGGGAGTGATTTTAGCTTTGGGTTTGCATGGTCCCTTTTGTTTCCTGTCTTTTGTTCCCTATTTTTTGTCATTTTCCTCCTTATCTTTTGTGCCATCATTCTCCTTCTTCTTGCTACTTTATGTTTCCTCTTCCCTATTTTTTCCTCCTTCAATCTTGTTACCTCTGCCTGGTTTTGGGGGAGTCTTGCCCTTGTTAACCACTACCTCTCTGAAGGAGGGAGTGGAGCTCCCTCCTCGGCCATCGTCCATGGAGAAAATTGCGCGTAGAAACCCTCAACCCTGGTCTTCCGTCCTTCCGCTCTTCCCGCTCCAACTGCCTTCTGTAACCCTATTTTCA